>JAYMDG010000012.1:1800000-1950904 GCA_036872995.1 Hymenopellis raphanipes
GTTGAATGCACGGTCATTGACGCTGATCTGAACATTTCCATACCCTTGATGAAATATGACTTATTATTTCGGGCGTCCGAGCTGTTGAGAATTCCACGGCGACAAGGAGAATATCTTTAGATCCACCATGAGAATTTGAGCGGAGTATCCCAAAGGGGCAACTTCATCTGGTGAGGTGGGGTTTACGATCCATCTCGGATTTACTGAGAATGATGTGTGTTTGATTGACGCGTCGGTGAGCGCGTCGTCTGGGAAATGGAATGCGAGGTCAACAAAACAAGATTGAGTTTGTTGATGAAAAGATGTAGGAAGCGAGTTTTGAGGAGTTAGAACCTGGAGAACCTGTAACAGATGACAGTGGACAGGAGAACATCGGAAACCAAATGACTGAGCGATATTCTACGGTTCTTGTCAGCCTTCTGTCAATAGGAGACTGCACATCACATTTACCGAGGTGTGAAGGAGATGGACGTTGAAGTCAAGTTACAAACACGTGGAGGATCAACTCGGCCGAGATACGGATCCGCTCGTCCGTCCGTCGTCGGATCCCATCTGCTTCTGAATCTCATGACGAGTACAAATTAGTTACTTTCCGCTTAGTCCCAACCACCGACTACCAGCGGGCAAACAAAATTCGAGCATCTGAATCTGTTACCAAAGCTTTCAAGACGTCTTCCCACCTGTCCTTTATCGAATCGTACGTACTCACGGTTCCCATCAAGTACCTTGCTCACGCGCCACAACAGTGTAAGGATGCAGTCCAATCTCACCGTTGGCAATCCTTTGTCCCTGGACCGGATCCGGTCTGTGTTGACTCGATTAGAGGACACAATCATCTTCTCCCTTATCGAACGCGCCCAATTCGGACACAATCCCCGCATCTACCAGCGCGGGGCGTTTAAGGAGCTCCAGGACGCTGGCTTCACTGGGAGCTGGCTTGAATGGTTCTTGAAAGAAACCGAGTCCTTCCATGGTCTGTCTTGTTTCTGTACCTCCGTGAAGCACCTGACCTGATTTAATTCGGTTCATGTCCAGCAAAAGCTCGAAGATATACAAGGTACATATCAGAGGTGATTTCAGTGGGGGCATCGCTCTAACAATTATACCAGTCCAGATGAATACCCCTTTTCCAGCGATCTACCGGAGCCTATTCTCCCCCCGCTGGCCTTCCCCGCACTATTGCACCCCAATACGGTCAACGTCAATCCCTCCATCCTGGTATTCTATACGGCCTCCATCGTCCCAAGAATAACACGCGGCGCCACCATCGCTCTCGCATCCTCCAAGCGCGCAAACGGCATCGTTGGAAACGACGAGTTCGAGGATGACGGCAATTACGGTAGTGCGGCAACAATAGACATTGAGATACTCCAAGCCATTAGCAAACGCGTACACTACGGCACGTCAACTGGCCTATGATGTATCTTTCGTGCTTATTCACCTCCCGTCCCCCAGGCAAATTCGTGTCCGAATCTAAATTCCTCGAGAACCCAGCTGCCTTCATACCCCATATTCAAAACCCCAACCGGCAAGCCCTAGAGGATCTCATTACAAAGCCCGAGGTAGAGCGCAGGCTGTTGATGCGACTAGCGAAGAAAGCTGCAACGTACGCTCAAGATTTTGCTTCTGACGGTACCCAAATACCCGCCAACGACGGAAAGATAAATGGAAACAGTAAAATAGATGTCGATGGTGTCGTAGATCTCTATGAGAGCTATATCATTCCTCTAACCAAGGAGGTTGAGGTAAGCCATTCTCGCTTAATTCCTATGGCTTGAGCTCACTCCACCCATCATCAGGTGGATTACCTTCTTCAGAGGCTGAACGGCCTAAAAGAGGAGGAGATTGAAGCGCTTTCTAAGCAAAACTCGTCATAATGTTGTAAGAATGTGTGCTGTAAACAAGAAGACTTAGCCGAAGCTTTGTGAGCTTCCGAACGACTAGCGTAAGTGTTAGAGAAGGAAGACGGAGATAGTGTTGCTTGCGATCCCAGACTGTTAGATGTCAAATGCGCGCTCTTGCTCTCGAGACTCCGCCTCTGATTCCACGCTGTACTCGGTGCACTAGGATCTTTGCAGCTTTGTTTCCTCTGTTTAACAAAGAACATGATTGCATGTCCGCCTCTTCGAGATACTAGAACTGTACTCGGCCCAGAGGAAGACTTCGCGACGGCGACGGCCATCTGCGATAGAATATTGGCTGCACTGGGATCAGGAGGACTAAGTTGGGCATCTTTGAATAACAGTGGAATGGGATATATAATAGGGATTCTTGGATTTCCCGGTCAGTCCACTTTTCACGTCTGTTACTAGCTCAATGTCAATCCTGTAGAAATTATAGCCATCATAACAAGTTATCAACCACTATTGACCGGCGGCCACCTATACACGTCGAATTCCGGTACAACACGAGTTCTAGTCCAACTCGGCATACTTTTCGGGTTCTCAATCTAGCCCAAGAAACGGACGACATCGACGCATACATTCGCATCAATCATCGCGTGCATATCAAGATTCCTTCCAGTAAAGACCTTGATTGATCTCGTACGGGTGAGGTATGGAAATGGTCTTCGACTGACAGCCTAAACGGTGGAAAGATCAATGATAGTCAAGTGTAGATCTCTACCAAAGCTATATCATCGTCCCCATAACCAAAGCAGGCCATCCGTGATGTAGATCTTATGGTGTGCTCACTTACCCAGATCACCTTCAAAGACAACACAGACTGAGAGATCAAAGCGCTGTCCAAGCGAAACACGCAATAGGCTGTATGAATGGAACAATGTGTACTGTAAACAAAAAAAGTGGTAGTAGATAAAACACTGTGAGACTGACTCCGTCGTCGTCGTCGTAAAAAAAGAGATAACCAGGACAACATGAACGTGGGGGGTAAACGGGTGGGTATGGGTTAATAACGTTAAGCAAAAAAAAAGAAAATCACAGTAGATCAAAGAAAAATCACAATCCCAGCTCTAGAACTCACAGTAAGTCAAACATGAACACACTCCACTCAATCAATCATCCAACATACCCTCCATTAGTTTGTGCCGCTCGTCTTCCGTGATTTGGCGCGTGGCACGTCGAGCGAGAAGCTTCTCCGTCCTGAACTTTTCATACAAAACTTCCTTGGTGTGAGTTTTCAAAACCTACACAACATACTTGTGTCAGCACGGCACAACCACATAAAGAACACGCACCTTCAAATGTGTAGATAAAACAGTAGTCCTCAAAGCAGAAAAATCGCAATGTGCAGGATCCAGGACATCAACAGTTCCCCATCTAAACTTCCTAACAAACACACCCTTCAAATCCTCTGGAGGCCCTTGCAAAAACACCATAGTATTACGCCCGCTATGAACAGACGCAGCAGGGGTGTGAGGCACCGCCGCCGAGTCAATAGACGGCGCATCTCCGTCCTCCGACTGCGGCGCAGGCGACGAGGGCGCCGTGTTCAGCGCCTCATGATCAGACGCGTGATGCCGATGCCGACCGGGCGTGGGCGCGATGAGCGCAAAGGGCATGATTGACGGCAAGTCCGTCTTGGCCACGAGGTGCGCAGAGAACCGGACATTCGCGATGCTCTCCCTGTCATTCATATCAGGAGATATCGGTCGGCGATCGTCGTCGGCTGCGACGGAGAGATCGCGACGCGAACGCGACCTGGAGAGATTACGTCCGCTGCCGTGACGCGACGGACGCAGCTTGATGACCGGTCGCGACTTTCGTTCCTCGCCTTCCTCTGCTTCTTCTTCCTCGTCGTCGTCCTCGCTTTCCTCAGAAACGTGACCGTTGCCATTGCTGTTGCCGTTTGGTTCGGTTGCAATCTTGAAATGAGTCTTGCGCCTTGGAGTCTCTGCCGTGTCCTTCTTCCTTCGGGGAGGCGAAAAAACGCCAAAGTCCAGACCAGCTTCAGCCAAGCCAGTCCTGACAGCCTGCTTCACAGCAGTCAGCTTGTCGTCAGTGAGAGAATCAGCGTGGGCAATAACGGGCAGGACATTTGACCGCGCCGAAAGCCGTTTGATCACTCGGAGTTCAGCGGGCGACATTGTCAACGGGACACTCGCAGACTCTTCTGCGTCAGAGTCAACAGATGAGGTGTCTGGGACCAAGTCGGGAGGATTGCGGTTGCTGACAGTGGTCTCTGAGCGCGTCTGGGCCGGTACAGACGACTGCGCGCGTCGGTCGGCGGCAGTCATGATTGACGAGGGATCAATCATGTAGATGCATCTACACCATGTTTAGTTGAAACCAATAGACACCAGGACAACTCACAAATGAATGTGCTGGTCTCCCTTGCTCTTCCGAATAACCTTGGATTCCTGAAAGGGGATAAGGCGAAAATCATTGATAGAGAGTAGACAGCAAACGTACTTCGCTCATAGTGTCGGAATATTTGGCATCGACATACTTGAGAATGCCAGTGACCTGGCGCTCCAGCTTAAGCTCTCTGCCCTCAACAAAATCCAGCCCCGGGGTGTCAATAACAGAAAACATAACACGGTCAAAGCGCGACTCGCATATCTCGACCGTCGCCGTCTGAATGGCCTGCGTCGCCTTGGGCGAGCCTCTCAGGAACTGGGAAACCGCAGCCCGCTGGTCGGCAGTGGCTGCAGGCGATACGTCGGCCGTTTCCAGAAGCAGACGCAGAAGCGAAGTCTTGCCCGTGCCTTGCCCACCGACAACCTACAAGCGCAAATCGGCTTTCGTTGACGTAAAAAAAGACGCAAGCTCGGGATCGACGCACCATCAAGTTGAACGTCGGAGGCAGCCGCGCCCGTCGCTGGCTGTACTTGCTCGTCGGCATGGGCGCGGCAGGGTGCTTCCAGCTGTTCTCAAACGCGGACGGCGGACTGGACATGTACATGGACGATATGCTGGCGCCCTCTGTCGCGGATTTCCCTGCAAGCCGAAATGGTTTATGGAATGATATGGGGCTTTGGGGGTCCATCCCGAAAGAAGTTTTGGCCGCACCTTTTGGAGACGAGGTTGCTGTGGGCTCATCAGAGTCCCGTATGCTGTTGAGGTCAACCAAGTTCTCCGGCCATGGGATGCCTTGACTGGTCAGTTCGGGGAGGGAGGGGCGGCCGCGGATGGTGGGCTCGTCAGCCAGCTTTGTTGGTTTTCGTCGGAAAGAGAACATTGTACAGGTGGGTGAGATAAAGAAACAAGAAAGCGAACAGGAATAGATGGAGGGAAAGGTTAAAAGGAGAGGATGACGCTCGGAGTACTTGACTCTGGTCGAGGTGGCGCTTTCAAGTCCACTGGTCAAAGTGACTTCAAGTTGAAAGAAAGGTTTGACAAAGGTTCAGGGCCGCCAGCAGGTCACCGGTATTCCGGCGCCCTTTCGGCACCAGCCACGCAACAACTGACACAGATCACCCAAAATTGGAACAGGAGATACTCAGTAGTACACTCTTGCGAAGAGAACAAATACACGAATTGTCGATATCATTACTATCCAAAAACCAGTATAAATTTCCTTTTACACGAAATCAAAATACAGCTGTACAGTCCCATGCACTTGGTCATGACTGCTTAAATGTCCGACCTACCCTAGAAAAACACAACAGAACGAGAGAAGCGACGACGACACTTAATATAATCTACAATGGTGAATAGTTTGAACGCGAACAAGGGAGTGTTAGGGTATCAGCCCTCCATTCGCATTTTCTTTGGTGGCCGCATGTCAGAATGCTCTATGGACCTCTTGGTATCTTGTTCGTCCTCGGCACGAACAAGGTACGCATCGTCTCCATCGTTTCCGCTGAGAGGGGTCGGAACCATTCGAGACGAAGGAGGAGATGGCGGAGAAGGTCGCAAAGAATTAGGCGGCCGCTTTCCAGGTTTCTTGATAGCGTCCACCCCGGCCCCGCCACCATTGCGATCGTTAACGTAGTTGCAAGCTAGACTTCGCCGCACGCAACTCGAGCACGCAGGATGTCCACCATCACATTTTGTTTTACGCGCTGTCAAAGATAATCAAGAACAAAGATCGGATCGAAGACAGCCGTTCGTACCTCGACAGAAATTGCAAGCAACGACTTTCGGACCAGAAGTAGAAGGTTGACGATTCCTACCAGGTGCCGTCTGGGCACGCTTACGTTGGATAACGGTATGAGGATCAACGACAGGCCGAATCGGCGGTAGTGGAGGGGCAGACATAGGAAGAGGTGTCCCGGGTGATCGGTCAGGTAGTGACAGCGTAGCTATATGAGGTAGCTCATTATCTGGGAAGAAACGCGAATGGGAGTGTCCAGACGAAGACGTTGAAGGGTCCGTTGAGAGTCCCATGGGCATCGGCGTCATCCGACCAGCATTCGAAGTTCGGCGGGATATCGACATGGAAGGGGCCTCCGACACGGGCGTTGTGTTGGGCTCTTCGTCCCCACTCTCACTTGCACTGTCATCTCGATGGGCTCGGACACCACCACGGCGTTTGCTCTGAGGCATGTAGTCGCATGGATTTTGACGCTTCACGCATTGGCTGCAGGCGGGACGGCCACCATCACACTTGAGCTTCCGCGCTAATAAAGAGGTGATGTTAAAATCTCGTAACTGTATAATCGATCCTGAAACTCACATCGACAGAAGTTGCATGCGACGGTTATCTTTTTGGTACGTTGTTTCGCTTCTAATGTGATCAATGGAATGATTGGACAATGGTAAATCTCACGTACTGGTTAAACCTTTCGTGGACGCGCTGACAGAGATGTCGGACATTGGTCGAGAAAGGGAGACGGAGCGTATGTCCCTTCCCGCGGACATTTCACGAGAGACAGGTACTGATGGATTTCGGCTGATTGAAGAATGAGGACCGGCTGTATCTATGGCTAGCACGGGTCGCGAAGATAAACCGCCGGGATGAGGAATGCCTTGAAGATGTGCAGAGGCCGAATGACGCGGCGGGTGTTGCTCAGCATAGTCCTGCTGGAATCTATTGAATAGATAGTCCCGTGTGTATGTCTGGAGGGTCTAAAAAGGCAAAAGAAAGGCTATGAGTCGAGATCTCAGGGCAGGCAGGTACACAACGCATACATTCATATGGTGAAAGACGGCATTCCGGAGAGGAAGGAAGTCACAGTGCGCAGGGTCTAAGACATCCAGAAAACCCCACCGATACGAACGAATGTATGTTCCGGGGGAGAGTTTAGAAAGAGGGGAAGAATACGAGGGAGAGTACTGGTTCATTAGTTGCTGGCGGGATGGTGCTGGCCTGGGTACACCATCACTGTGAGAGTATGAATCGGGGGATATAAGCGCGTATGGTAACTTCAATGTGGGTGATATGGGGGAAGTGGGAGGAGAATTCACGGTGGACGATGTTCCGTTGCGATAGCCGTTTGCAGGGTCGCCGTTCTGGCGGTAGACGGAGACAGACTCATCAAAGATTCCGAATCCAATCCCGGCTTCGGCAAGGTCCCGACGAATGGCGAGCTTGACAGCGGAAAGCCTGTCGTTGGAAAGAGTGTCGGCTTTGGCGATGACGGGGAGGACGTTGCATCGCATGGAAAGACGGCGGATTGTGGTGACATCGTCGTTTGGGACGGTCGGACGATAGTAGAGGGGACTCGGAGGTTCCAGAATGACGGGCTCCTGAGCGGTTTGCGAGAAGCTGTTGCCGCGAACACGGGGAAGAGGAAGAGTAGGCGGAGGGGAAGTATTTGAGGGCATGATTTGTTCGGGGTCGAGAAAGTAGAGACAGCTGATGTGTGGCGTTAAGCGCGTGTGTCGGGACGGAATGCAGCGGAGTACTTACAGATGGACGTAACCGTCGCCGGTCTTCATCCGGGGCTGTAGTCGACGTCAGTAAGGAGCTCTACGACGCGAGGAAGGTTGGCCGCTCACGTCATCCACGCTCTCTAGAAAGCGCGACTCGACGAGGTGCATGGTATCAGCCACGAGTCTGTCTGCTGCCCGTTCGTCGGCAAAGTCCAATGTGGGAGTGTCTATAAGGTTCAGTCCGAAGCGTCGATGGAGGCCAGTGCCATCGAGGTCGACGTCTACGTCAATGGATGCGGTGCGGATATGGGTGGTATGGCCGCTAGACCCCTGAACAAACTTTGCAACGGAGGCGACGTCGTCTGGCGTCGCCGACGTTGAAATGGCGCTTGTATCGAGCAAAAGGCGGAGGAACGATGTCTTGCCTGATCCGAGGCTTATTTAGCGGGCGCATACTCGAAAAGCGGGGTAAAGGCAACTCACCTCCGCGGCACCCAGCGACGAGCAGTGTGAACTGCGACGGTGCATTCTCTGTACATTCGGAGCGCATTCAGTTCAGTTGTTAGTGATAGTAGAACGGAAAACCGCGTACCGGGCGCATCAAGTCCAGATCCGACATGGACATGGTTGCTGCTGCTGTGGCTGCCGACCTTGTATCCCCGCGAGTATCCCGCTCGCTCGTCGTCGTCGTCGTGTCGTGAGCGGTGGTCAGAGATCATAAGCAGTCTGTCCTCAACGAGCTCGACAGCGTCGGCGAGTCAATCTCACAAAGAGGTCACCCGCAACACCCTGGCGAGCGCGGTGATTTTGAAAACTACTGATCAAGAGCTAATTCCCACCGAACCAATCGGAGCAAAACGAGGTTCTTCGCGGATGCTGTTTTGTTACAATATTTCCTTTATTACTGCCTGCTAGACGAGGCTACACTACATTATGCTACTTGTTTAACACTATACGAATATAACAACACAGACTCGAGGAAATTGTAAAAGCTTTAGAATACGCGAAAATCCAAACTCGTTCGGGGGTGACAGAATCGTGGGAGCCGTAGATATGCGTCCGGAGTGCGCACATAAAAGGCTAAGAAAAGAGCGGATGGCAACCGGTACGTAAAAAAGAATCTGGGAGGATCTGTCATATGTGGGTAGGGGGAGATGATTGTGGGGAAGCATTAAATGGTCCAGAACAGAAAAGAGCACCAGCGGACGGTTCCATCTCCAGCCGGAGTCGTGTCCTGAACCATGTCCGCGCAACAATATGTCTTGACCACCTACTGTTCTTTCTTCGGTGACTTTTCTCGCGGAGACGGGCTCTGCCTTCCACTCCGACGACTTGCGCGACCGCGTGGCGTCACAGTAATATCTGTTTCATTATCATCAAGGTACCGAGATGACGTTGGCTGCCTGTCCGACTGGGGCGAGGGTGTAGGCTCCGAAGGTGTGGTCGACGGATATGGCTCGGCTCGACGAGGATCAACGTCGCTGCGCGTCAAAGAGGTAGAAGCACCGCGCTGGGATGAAGAAGCTCGTGTATCTTGAGGCGTCGTCGACGACCCCTCTCCAGCCTTCTTTTTCTTTTGTTTGCCTTTGCCCCGACGCTTGGGTTCCGCCGCGTAAACGCATTCATTCCCTGGATTACGCGCTATACAATTGTAGCACTTGGGTCTATTGGCATCACAGCGAAGTTTCCGATCTGCACGACCATTTTGAGCACACTAGTCTACTCGCTAGAAGAAGATCAATACTTACTGCGGCAGAAGTCACAAGCAATAGTAACCTTCTGGATCCTGGCAGTCTTCGTTGGCTTGGCCGTTTTTGGATCTTGAGGATCCCCTGCTCGCTTCTTGCCTTTTGCTCTTGATGATCCAGCTGGCTTGTACTCGCCGTCCCGGTCGTCGTCCTCGGGCGATGTCAAACGTTCTTCGTACCACCGCTCAGGTTGTTCTCGAGCCGCCCAACTAGCGGGAGGAGGAGGAGGAGGATTGGAAGGAGCCGTCAAAGCAGGGAGTCTTGGAAACATGGACTGTTCTTCTCTCCGGTACGCCGTCTGATCATCTCTGCGGGTATACATTGTCTGCTCTTCCCTCCGAAGATACGTCTGTTCGTCCCTCCGCGTATACATTGGTTGTTCGTCTCTTATATGGCCGTATGAACCGCTGGGTCTTTCTGGTATGCCTGGGCCGACGTGTGGAGGATATCTCACGTTGTAGGTAGGCTCTGTGAATAGAGTAAGCCCGCGAAATGGAAACTCCTTTTTAACGTACGCTGGGATGTCGAAGGCATTTGGGCTGGTGGAAGGTAACTTCTGCGGTCGAGTGGCTCCCTTGAATGCGACATGACTGGAGGAATCTGTTCGTAGAGATTGTCGTATGAGCGGGATGGCCCAGCGTGACCAAGATAGCCTGGATGTTGTTGCTGCTGTTGCTGCATAGTGCCCCTTGGTGGATCTGCGGGGTATGCAGAATGTGACCATGACGGCGGACCTGTCTCGCCTTCGCGCCAGGTATTATGCTGTGGCGCATAGTGAGGCTCTCCCTGAGGTGGCAGATAACTGGGGTTAGGAGCAGCTCGCGGATGGTAATCCGTGCGCATGGAACCATGGTGAATGGAAGAAGTGCCCGGGATGCGATGGCGCACGCCTGGATCTAATTCTGGGAGAAGCGACTGTGGCGGCAGAGAATCGTAGCCGTCGTACGACTGGGACGCGCGCCGGCGGTCCAATTGGTACAAAGGCGGGGTCATGACCGACCTGGTAGACAGCGGCAAAGAGAGAGGCGACGGCGGGAGATCGTGGTCCTGGTCGTCGTCGTCGCCAGTCTCTGGGACTATGGTGGTTCTTGTCGAGCTGTTTCTGGTGGTCGAGCTGAGGAGAAGGGGCTGGAGACTGACAGGCAACGAGCTCTTTGGGGGCTGCTCGTTGTCGCGCCTGTCCATGGATAAACACGGGTTACTGTCAACCAACGACCAGAGTAAAGTCAAGGAGACAAAGAGCCCATCCAGCTTTGCGCGGAACGTCTCAAATATTAATAAATGGGTGTGCCGTCGCAGTGGATCGAGCGGAGGCACCCAAAGTGAAATCTTCCCCCTACGTTCTGGCACAGCGTTTACTTCCGTGCTGGCGTATGCATAGACGAGGAAAAGGGGAGCAACTACGTGTCGCGCTTGTCGAGCAACAAAGAGTGAACAAAATATTTGATTTTTCGAGCATCTCTGATGGATCTTCCAGTCAAATACTGCCAGATCTCGCGCCAGATGGCGGCCAAAACGCTCTTTTTTCCATCTGGACGAGTTACATATGAAACACGATCGACTTTTGGGGATCATTATACAAGCCAATCTGCCTTTCTCCCCTGAATATGTCGCCAGAAAAGGTAACCTTATCCCAGTGATACGGTACCCCTAATCCAACTTTATTCCTTATGCCGTGGAACCAGTACAAAACAGACTGATTCCACGGCTGACGGAGTCAATCGGGGAGGCGGGAGTGACTGTGAACCTCGGAAGGATCATGGTATTGTCCTAAGCTGCATACTATTTTCACTGAAGCTGCTGACGTAAAACCTTAATTTTGTCCAATTTGGTCAACTTTTCAGACTCCGCGGCCTTCACCGTGACCTTGTCCGATGTTAAGAAAGCGAGTCTCATTGGCGCGCCCGTCGCGCTCCTTTTCCTCGTCGACAACATGTCTCGACAAACCAATCATGAATCGCTACAGTCGCGTTGTCACCAAGCCAAAGGACCAGGGAGCAAGCCAGGTCCTACTACTCAATCCTCAAAATGTGACTCATGTCTAACATTTTTTCTCTACAAAGGCCATGTTGTACGCGACGGACGGTATCAACAATGACGACGACTTTAACAAGGCAATGGTTGGCGTGGCAAGTGTTTGGTGCGTTTTAATGTGTAGGTTATCGCAGCTACTAATCGGTCGTCTCTGATAGGTACGAAGGTAACCCGTAAGCATTTCATCATGTCCCCACTTTCAAGTCCTCTCACCTTTCATCAGTTGCAACAAACACATACTCGGTCTCGGTCAAGATATCAAATCTTCTCTAAAGGACGCTGGACTCATTGGGTACCAGTTTGGCACGGTCGGAGTCAGCGATGGAATCAGTATGGGCACACCTGGAATGTCCTACTCTCTTCAATCTCGCGACTTGATCGCTGACCAAGTCGAAACTGCCGCTGGTGGACACCATCTCGATGCCATGGTTGTCATTCCTGGCTGCGACAAGAATATGCCTGGTGTCTTGATGGCGCGTGAGTGTGCGCGCGCCGAGCTCAACTTTTACTAAATACCGTTAGTTGGTCGTTTGAACCGTCCTGGGCTCATGGTATATGGTGGATCTATAAGACCTGGTTCATGTGAAGGCGCGCCTCAGCTCGATATCGTTTCCGCATTCCAATCGTACGGCAAATACCTCCAAGACGGTCAGACAGACGCTGCTGAGAAAACGCGCTATAACACGAACCGACACGCTTGTCCTGGACCTGGTGCTTGTGGAGGAGTGCGTATATTGTATCATATTTCCTTTTTTCTCAACTCAAGACTTTCGAGGTAGATGTACACGGCCAACACCATGGCAAGTGCTGCCGAGGCCATGGGTATGACATTGCCCGGTTCCTCGTCGTATCCCGCGGAATCACAAGAAAAGCGTGCTGAATGTGCTTCCGTGGGCTCCGCCATGTATGATCTCATCTCCAAGAACATACTTCCGCGGGACATCATGACGCGTTCTGCGTTCGAGAATGCTATGGTCAGTCTCCTCTTCAGTTCTCTGGTTAACGTGCTCAATTATCACTAGGTCCTCACCATGATTCTCGGTGGTTCAACCAATGCCGTCCTCCACCTTGTCGCCATTGCACACTCCGTCGGGATCAAACTCACGATCGACGACTTCCAAGCTGTGTCCGACCGCACGCCTTTCATTGCCGATATTAAACCTAGTGGCAAATACGTCATGGAGGATGTATATCGCATTGGCGGTATCCCGAGTGCGTCTTCCCTCTTGTTCATCTCTTTCGTTTGTTTATTGGCGTGGTAGAAATTCTGGCGTTCCTCCTCAAGAACAAACTCATTGATGGTAACGGAATGACTGTCACCGGAAAGACCTTGGGCGAGAACCTGGAGGAATGGACACAAAAACACGGCGAGCTTGATTTCCGACAAGATGTCATCCGACCTCTGGAGAACCCCATCAAGTCGACGGGTCATCTCAGGTACTTCATTTCGCTGTTTCGTTAATTCACTTCTCATCAGTTGACAGGATTTTGAGGGGTAATCTCGCGCCTGGTGGGGCAGTCGCCAAGATTACCGGAAAGGAAGGACTTGGTTTCACTGGGAAAGCACGCGTCTTTGACACTGAAGACGCGTTCGTAAAGGCTGTTGAGACAAAGTCGATCAAACAGGGAGAAAAGACCGTTGTGATCTTGAGGTATCTGGGACCCAAGGGAGGACCAGGTAAGGTTGATGGCTTGTTGTCCTTGCCGCTCACTAACGAATGTTAGGTATGCCGGAAATGCTCAAGCCCACGAGTCTGATCATGGGAGCTGGTCTGGGTATGGACGTTGCATCTATCACGGACGGACGTTTCAGTGGAGGGTAAGGATCTCGGTTTTTGCCTTTGGGTCGCTTCTCAGGGATTTGATTTGAATAGATCCCATGGTTTTTGTATTGGACATGTCGTCCCCGAGGCTCAAGTTGGTGGGCCGATAGCTTTCGTCCGGGACGGTGATGTTATTTCTGTTGATGCTGTGAAGAACACGATAGAGCTGCATGTGTCGGACGAGGAACTGGCTGAGAGGAGAAAAGGCTGGGTGGCTCCACCGCTGAAGGTGAAGCAGGGTACGCTGTATAAGTATGTCAAGGCCGTGGAGGATGCTAGTCATGGGTGTATCACCGATGCCTAGGCGCGTTGACAGTAAATGTAGGACAAAAGTATACTGTAGGTTATTAATGAGGCGGGACTTACCTCCCGCTAAAACGAGCTATGTTTTGGAAGCGAATCCTTACTGCTATAAAAGCACGGGAAGGCAGAAGAACTTTGGGTGATGGACGGGTTTCTATTCAGATGAATAATATCTTTCTCACTGATGTTTTAGCGCGAAATGAACAGTGACAGAAGGTCCGTTTTCACATGGTTTAAAAGCTCACAAGCCACCCAAAAAGTCTTGCAAAGTCATACAAACCAATAACGCGTCGATACAGGAACTCAGAGATACAGTACCAGAATGGGAAAGCCTAAAATGTTTGGGATCACAGAAGATTGAGCAATTCTTTGGAGACAGTCAGAGCAAATCCACAGGCATTACTTCTATCATTTTCCTCACACATTGAACAACAGCGCGATTTACATGACCGTTGACGTGACGGTCCCGACAGTTGATGCTGAATGGGGCAATATCCACTGACATGACGCGTCCATCTAAATCCGATCTCTATTTTGTCCCACCACCACCGCCGCGATGGGATACACACTTCCTCCGCCCGACAGCCCGCGCTCGCAGATTCGCTCTCTCACAGCAGAAAAAGAATCCATCGAAGCCCAGCTCGAAGCGCAGATCTCCATCCTCAAAGCGAACAACTCGACGATGCAGTCGCCGCTCGTCGACCCCGAGGGCTTCCCGCGCGCCGACATTGACATCTACGCTGTCCGCGGCGCGCGCGTGAGGGTCATTGAGCTGCGGAACGACTTGGGCGGCGTTATGAGCAAGATCGGGGCGGCGCTGGAGCGGGTGTATGATCCTACTATAGTGGCGCAGGCGGACTCTGAGTCGGGGCCGCCGTCCGAGAAGCCGTTTGCGAAAGTGAATGGCGTGGCGCCGGGGAGTCCTGCGGCGGAGGCGGTGCGTGTGCTTCCTGGTGGGATTCTACATGTAAAGATTGACGTCAAAGTTGTTATGTAGGGCTTGCAGCGTGAGGACCTCATTGTCAAGTTTGGCAGCGTAGTGCAGGGGTCTCCGCTCCAGGCTGTTGCAGAGCTTGTGGGCGCTAATGAAAATGTAATGTTTTCGTTTGGTTTTCAATGTTCTATTCACCTTAACGATTGAATAGCGGAGTATTACTATTAAAGTCCTACGTGAAGACAAAGCTGTCTTCCTGACTCTTGTACCGAAGAAGTGGGGTGGGCGTGGTATGCTTGGGTATGTTGTCTTTGCATCTACTATGTAGGTTTCCTTGACTGATGTTCATGCTCAGATGTCACATCGTTCCGCATCCATAATCGAGCCTGGTTCTTCAATCACTGTTGTATCACCACCACATTTATTGTATCGTCTATTTCCGCGTTCACCCAGTTCAGTCCGTAAATCGCTGCCGCAATACTGGTTTTGTTTTCGAGTGTTCCAGTATGTTAACCCAGTTCTTTCGGCTGGCATCCGCATACAATTTCGACCAGCACTAGCTTGTTCTTGGTAATTGCTGAAGAATGGCTTGGTGAGTAAAACGATCTTGCTTCGGGGTTGGAGACATAACATAGAGGGTGATGAAACCATTCAGTTTGCCTGATCAAAAGCCCAACTTCGCAGTCAGAAGATCCGACATTCTCTCCTCTTCTTCAGATTCCTCCGAGTCTCGACATCCGTAGGAGTCTCATGGTCAGAATTCTCTTCTTTAATCGTTCCCCTGTCAAGCCCAAGAGCAGTATAAAAGGACATTCTGTTCGCGTTGAATCATGCCTTGGACGACAGGACATCTGGGATTTTGCATAGTATAACCTCTCGTCGTTCTCCAAAACGACGAAGAGTTCTTGCACACGCCCCTAGCAGACTCCCCGGAAGAGCCCTTGCCATGAAATCGCTCATACCCGCAAAATAGGAGGACCATGATGGATTTGAATTCGTGACGATAAAGATGAATGAGGCGCTGTTCGTTATTATACGGGGAATGGAGCCCGTACGCTACATAATAAAGGGCGAGTTCCAGTGCGTTGCGCTGTGAACGTCCCGGATGGCTCCTTGAAAGACGCCACAGACTCGACCCTTGCGGGGTATGATGTTGTCCATAGTCAAATCACGTTGTATCATTCGGCGATGCGATACGAATGAGAATCGAAAAAATGTACAGATGACGGGACATAGTACCTTGCAAAACATCGAAGAAAACTTGGGGGCATAGACTCCTTGGAGAGGCGAGAACGGATTTGATGACATCGTTGGAGTTGAAAAAGCCGAGATCATTGAGAAGTCTATCGAAGGGGAAAATACTTGCCAGGTATGCGACTTGCAGTCGTCTTCGAAAGGTTCGGGAGTCTGCGAACGTACAGGGATAATTATGGGGCATCGGATTTACCGTTCCCTGTGGGAGTTCGAATATGAAGCAGTGTATTTTGAGTTGTCTATCTCTGGCGACTTGACTACTGGTTTCCGACCCATGCTGTCTCCTAAAGGTGGGCAAGAACCGCCTCAGAGACCGTCAAGTCCTTCTCTAATGCATTCACCAAGCCAAGAACCTGTCGGCATGTCAGAAGCCATTCAACCAGAATAGACGTAGAACAGACTCACGTCTCTTGCACAACCAAAGGACAACGTGAAGCCACTCCCGCCATGACCGTACGAGTGTATAATTTTGCTGTTAGTCTTCCTCGTCTCTCGCTCGACACGGACATTGGTGCCCCGGAACGGTCGCAGGCCCTGAACGAGAGGCGCGTCGGGATCATATTCAGCGTTCTCGAGCCCTGGCACAAAGTTGTTGCACCGCGCGCGCATCCTTTGGATCTCCGGGCTGTCCATCTTCAAGTCAAGATTATGTTCGTGTGGCTGGACAAGTCCTAAGAAAAGGTTTAATCAGAAAAAGTTACATACACTGAAAGAAAACTAATCTTACCTCCAAGAATGAGAATGTTGTCGTTTCGAGGAACAATGAAAACAATATCTTCGTCCTCTCCTCGCGTATTATCATGAGTGACAACAAGTGCTTCGGTGACCTTGGGGAAGATCTTGCCATCGTTCACTACTCGCACAAGGGCGCCACGAAGCGGATAGACAGACTCGTCGCCAGCCAGATCATGCGATCCCAGACCAGTGGCGTTGACAAGGATATCAGCGTTGTACTCGGAGAGCAGTTGTCCTTCCTGGAATAAGAGGTCCCCCTCCACCTTTCGTGTGAATAATTCAGCACCCTTGCAGGTTACGACAAACTGAAGCCAGCGCATATACGCATCAGTGTCAATCATTGGCGACATATGCTGGTAAGAGTCGACGACGCCGGCCTTCTTGTTGACTTGGTGGCGATTAATGAGTGTTGGGTCGCGTTTGACGCCCTTGATCTACACGCAACAAAGTCAAGTGGTGATAGAAGTGCCTGTCGGGTGAGACTTACCTCTGGAGACATCGCTTGAATTTCATTCCATTTGTCCAATTGACCGACATCGGCCATTTCTTCTAGCTTCTCGACGAAGAAAAAGTTGGCCATGCCCATTCGTACGCCATGGTCGAAGGCTTTCAAGTTTCCGATGGGCGGCATCCATTCCTGGAGCTTGTCGAAGATGTGGTACGAAGTCATGCACCAATTTTTGGATTTTTCCAGTGAAATGACCTAAAGAATGTATTAGGCTGAAGACCTTTTAGAATGCATAATGGACGTACGTCAGTGTGTTTCCCGCAAACGGCGGGCGGCCACTCCCATCTAGAAGATAGCATTATAACAATCCGATGAATGGTATTGGATGCACATACAAAGCGCCAGCAATTTGAGACGCGATGCGGTCCTTTGGGTCCGCCCAACGGTCAGAGACAATGGTTACTTGGTATCCGGCATCCAAAAGTGTCCAAGCAGTCTAAAAATTATCAGTAATCGAAGACGAATAGCCAAGGAAGAGCCTTCTACAGTAAAGCCAGTGACGCCGCCACCGACAACTAGAATGCGCTTGTTCTTCGGGGTTGCCAGGGATTGACCTCGCTCAAGAACGAGTTCGTTGCCAGCTTGGGAGAGATGGAAGTTGGGAGTGTATGCGAAAGACATGTTTGTTGAGAAGGCTGATGATGAATTTCCCTGCTGTTTACTGAGCTTTTTATACGCGTTCAAGACAAGAGTCGTATAAGGTATTTCGTCTAGACTTTCGGAGTGTCTGTCGTGACCGTTCCGCAACAAAGATCAAAGATGGGGATACCAACGTCTATCATGGAGTCCAAGATGGCGTACGAGTCTTGATTTGAAGGTTCGAAAGAAACTCGGAACGGGTTGGCGTCGATAACTCGCCAACTGCAGTGCTGAGATCTGAAGGCGCCTCCGTCACTAAGCAGCCCCGGGCCTTCCACTTTGAACGCATCCTTTTCGAGGTCGCGAAAATTGATGAGTGGCATGTAACAGAGTCCGAGATGTAGATTGGGTTGCGGTCAGTCCAGACCAAAGTCCGATGGCGAGTGGAAGTCATGTGTACTGGGAACGCATCATGACCTTGGCATCCTGGAAGTTGAATGTGTACGGAGCCTCCGGTATTCCTTCTGAGTAGACGCAGTAGGACACAAGTTTGACGTTGTACCGCCATTCGAGTTTCCTGGTGTTCTTTTTTTCAGGCTATTGGGTTCAAGAGCCATGTCTTTGGCGTTGCGGAGCATTCTAGCATGAGACAAGAATCTCAACTGTCGCAAGATTGCTGATGAACGTCGGAAGCAAAACACGTCTCGACCCTTGCCATCAATCGGGCCGCTACTTGCCGCACTTTCTGACTTGATTGCTTACCACCATCTCGATTCTCTGTTCTGCTCAGTTTTCTCTGTCAACTAGCGCAATGTTTTAGCAAGTGCATGACCGCTGCAGGAAGGTGGCCCACCTCTCGTTTCGGAATCATATTCCCGGCATTTTGCCCACTTGGACGGAATGGATATTCTGCTTTCGCTTTTCATCCCCCTCGTCGTGCTCTTCATCCTATTCCGCGTCTGGCCCTTATTCCCCGGGTTTTCTAGTAAAATCATGCGGGTGCGCGCCTGGCGCCGACCCCATTCACCGTCTTTAGAAGACACCCTTTCCTCATTCACCTCGGCCCATTTCACGCGTCTTTCTCTACCGCAAATCTTCTCCCTCGAATCTTCCTTCAATGCGCTGTCTAGACAGCAAAAAAGGATTCTTAGTGACGCGGGATATGAGGATAAACTGCGGAGAGGACGAGAATGCGTGAGCGCGAACGCAAGGGTTGTGGGTGAAGTGGGCGACATTGTGAGGCAACAACTTGGGTCATGTGTTGGTGCTTGGGGGGGAGGGAGCAAAGACGATATTTTGCAACTACGAGAAGTCCTTCGGCATTATGTTCGGGATTGGTCCGCGGAGGGCGCAAAGGAACGCGACACTATCTTCAGGCCGATCTTGAGCGTGCTCAAGCTACTGCAGGAGGAAAAAGGAGAGTGTGCGAAACAGCCACATGTTCTCGTTCCTGGTGCTGGTTTGGCGCGTTTGGCATACGAAGTTGCCAGGATGGACGAGTGGGACGTGACAGCTGTTGAACGGTCCCCATACATGAACATTGCCAGACGAGCTCTTCTACCCTCTTCGCCAGCTGTTCGCCCTCTTAAATTGAACCAATTTAAAATCCACCCCTTCTCCTGGTGGTGGTCACACCAACGTTCTTCTACAAACCTCTTCCGCCCGGTTTCATTTCCTGACGTTGTTCCAAACAGTCCCAATCTCAGGATAATTGAAGGCGACTTTCTTGAGCTCACCCCTCAATCTACTTTGCATAGGGAAACCCCATCACCACCAGCTTCAGTTCTTGATGTTGCTCTTCCGCGCAGAGGAGACGTAGGATATGACTACGTCGTAACCCTTTTCTTCATCGACGCGTTACCGAACCCTGTCCGCACTCTTGCTCATATTTACTCCCTCCTTGCCTCCGGTGGTGTCTGGATTAACTTGGGACCACTTCTATATGGGACTGGTGGCCAGGAGCGCGTGGAACTGAGCCTAGATGAGGTCTTGGCGGTTGCTGAGAGTCTCGGGTTCAAGTTTGACGACATGCGACAGTATGGTTTTCAGGCTGAAAGAGACGACGACGAGCCAGGGAAGCAGAACACCAGTACAGTCAAGTGCGAATATACGTGCGACGACAGGGCGATGATGAGGTGGGTATATGAAGCTGAGATGTGGGTCGCTAGGAAAGCATGAGTACTCCTCATCCGCGTCGCACACCACCATACTCGTTGCTTCATGGAACCTTTCATTTTTACAACTGACTAAGCACCTTAGAAAATGTTCAATCCCCACCATCGATAGTTAGAGTTTGGCCATGAACTTCAATGAGTATGCAAATTAACGACAACCAGATCTCGACAAACCAGTCATGAACGTTTGAACTTCGAATCCTGTGACGAGAACCCGCAGCACAGCCACGTCCGGGAATTAAATCATTGTCACCCGCCGGCACTCAAGATAAGATTCCTAGTTGAAGACAGTCAACATCGAACAACGATGTACCATTCTAATTGCAAGGCCTCCCAGTCGAGTAGCACGCATGGTGACGGACGGAAGCCATGCGATAAATTATGGCGAGATCCGCCGGATTACCGCATCCCCTGACAAAGATTTTTTCTCCATGACATTGACTCCCGTCTGTTATGTTCTCCAACAACCACCTTGCGATTTGGCCGAGTCCCGGTGTTCAGAGGTAATTGTAACTCATCATATGTTTCTCGGACCGTTCCCTTATCCCCCCGTCTAGGCCTATACACTAGACCGAGCGATTACTCATTCTCTCTGAATTGCGCCATCATCTTAAAAACCATCGATAAGCGTCTTCCTCCCAATCATGGCAACCCCCATCCTCCCCGCCGACCATTTCCTCTCCCAAGGTCGCTTAGATGTCTTGGTAAGCCGTGGCGGGGCCGTGGATACCACCACCCTCGCCGCAGCCGATTTCGATGTGGACAATAGAACCGGTTTTATGCCTCCCCATGCCCCACCTGCGCGTCTCCCACAACGGTGGGACGTCTGGGAACATGTTCTTGAGAAGGCACAAGTATACAGAGTACGGCTCGGAAGTACCCCGGATCTTCGGGACGAAGAGAAAGTAGTTTCGGAGAAGTGGAGGGAGAGCGTCAGGACGGTCGGTCATTCTATATCTCGGTTAGATTTGGTGAATTGATGTGACGTTTAGCTCCCCGTTCTTCCCGTAGACGACCTCACAAAGTCTGAAGTAATACTTCGACGAGCGCATCACGTTCTAGCATGGATAATGCACTTTTACATCCACTCCCTCCCACCCGACGCGCCCATAGTTATACCCCGTTCCCTCACGATTCCCCTCCTTCAAGTCTCCCACCATCTCCAGCTCCCTCCAGTTCTCACTTACTCTGACGACGTGTTGTATAACTGGGAGCTCCCTTCCTCACAGTCATTCCCCACAATCGATAATCTTAAATGCCAGACAACGTTTACTGGTACCCGCGATGAAGAGGAATTTTATTTGACCTCGTCAAGAATGGAGCTGCGAGGCGTTGAGGCTCTAGAGCTCATGCGTGAGACTATGGATGAAGCGTTCGTCGGGGACGACATTGCTGTGCGCCGTATTACAGAATATCTACACCGTATGGCCACAGTCATCAACGAACTCAAGGAGCTACTGATGCGCGTCCGCGATGGCTGTGATCCCAATGTATTCTACGACCAAGTTCGGCCGTGGTTCAAGGGCATAGACTCCTCACCCGAGGGTCTGGACATTTTCCTGGGCGTGTCGCAGTACTCGCACGCATCATCCATCACTGGCTCAGAAGAGAAGAAGAGAAGAAGAGATCGTTCTTAGAACGCATGCAGGTCTACATGCCGCGCCACCATCGCAACTTCCTGAACCATCTCTCGAACAACCCGCGCCCTCTTAGGGAGATGGTCAAGATGCATGGAGACGCCAAGCTGTCCGAGGGATATACTGCTGCCATTGGCGCGCTCAAGGCGTTTAGAGACTCCCATATAATCATTGTGACGATGTATATAATTATTCCGGCAAAGAAGGGCAAGACGGAAGTGGGTAGAGGTGAGGGAGTAGAGGCTCCGTTGAAGGGCACAGGTGGAACTGATTTGGCCAAGTTCTTGAAGGACGTTAGGAACAGCACTCGAGATGCTTTGTTGCAGTAAATTATTCTCTAATTTACCCCTCCTGCCAAAAACAAGATTGTATATCTTATGGGACATTGACATCTACTCGTTTGTTAACTGCGAGCACAGCGAATGCCTCAGCACAACCTTAGCAAGGATGACTGACGCAGCAAATTGATCGTGATCGACTGACTGCTTGCTTCCCACCTTCATCACTGGCATCTATGCACGAAAAGAAAGCCTGTACCCCAGAAGTGGAGAATGTAATGCAGTCTGAATGTTTTGATGCAGAACTGGACCTCCGTAAGTCGACATCCGTTGATTCGCGTTTCTTGGCAGGATCTGAGAATTGACAGAACGGACTGAAAGCGCATTGTCATGCATATGTGTTTTGACGACGTCTCCTGACTAGAATCAAATACTTGTTCGTCTAGACTCGCCGCTACCGCAGATGCATTTCGGAACTTGTAATGTCGCCATCCATCATTTATCGCAGCCTCCAAAGGGACTGGTCGTACAGTGAAGCTTCCCTCGAATAAGGCGCTTATGGGATGCAGGCTCTGGAGTAGTAAGCCTACGGGGTCACCAGAAAAGAGTCGATTCTTTATGGCAAACGACTGCTCCTGCCTACACATTTCGCGTCTTCATCAACGATTGTTGTTGATGTCCTTGCCCGACATCAATGTCCGAAAGTCCAGACGAAATGCCTTATACGACTCTTGTATTGAACGCGTATAAGAGGCTCAATAAATGACAGGGAGACTCATCATCAGTCTTCTCAACAATCATGTCTTTCGCATACACCCCCACCTTCCACCTTGCTTCCACCTCGCCTCGACCGTACCCATGCTCGGATCCGGCCTGTCATCCTCCATCACATCAAGAACATCTTCGTTAGTATCATTGTCTGCTGTGACCACAAAAACGCTTCCACTGGTACCGGATTCGGACATGTTCACCAAGGAGAAGTTATGACGATCAATCTAAGCTGGCAATGAGGTCGTTCTAGAGCGAGGCAACCCCGAAGAACAAGCGTGTTATAGTCGTCGGTGGCGGGGTTCACTGGCTTTACTGTAGGCCTTTTCGCGAATTTTATCTTCCTTTCTTGACGACTTTCATCTTCTTTTCCTGACGACTTTCAGACTGCTTGGACGCTTCTCGATGTTGAATATCAAGTAAACATTGGCTCTGACCGTTGGGCGGACCGCATCATGTCTCAAATTGCTGGGTGTATGTACGTCCAATATCATCGGTTCATCGCTATAATCTTATCTTCCAGATGGGAGTGGCCCCCCGCCGTCTGCGGGAAACACACCGATGTACGTTTGTTATGAATCACGAAAGGGCTTCAACCTGATACGTTCTTCAGGTCATTTCACTCGAAACTGATGCATGGCTTCGTACCAAACCTTCGACAAGCTCCAGGAATGGATGCCGCAGCAAATCTTTCGACCATAGCGTGTGAATTGGCGTGGACAACTTCTTCGGCGAGAAGCTAGAAGAAATGGCCGGACAAATGGAATGAAATTCAAGCGATGTCTCCAGGGGTAAGTCTCGCTCGATGGGCACTTCTGTCACCGCTTGACTTTGTTGCGTGTAGATCAAGGGCGTCAAACGTGACCCAACACTCATCAATCGCCATCAAGTGAACAAGAAGGCCGGCGTCGTCGACTCTTACCAGCATATGTCTCCAATGATTGACCCCGATGCATACTTGCGATGGCTCCAGTTCGTGGTGACCGGTGACCTGCTGAACTATACACCCGAAAGGTTGAAGGCGACCTTTTATTCCAGGAAGAACAACTACTCTGCGAGTACAACGCTGATATCCTTGTGAACGCTACTGGTCTGCATGACCTTGCCGATGATGAGACCGTCTATCATCTCCGTGGTGTACTTGCGCGAGTCGTGAACGATTCCGGAAGGTTATAGGGGCACTTGTTGTTACTCTCGACAACACGGGAGGAGAGGACGAAGACATCGCTTTCATTGTTCCTAGAAACGACACCATTCTTATTCTTGGAGGTAAACATTGTGTTCTTTGTGCGACGTCGCTCTAACGGAAAACTCTTTAGGACTGGTCCAGCCACCCGACTTGACTTGAAGATGCCCAGTCCGGAGATCCGAAGGATGTGCGCCCAGTGCAACACTTTTGTGCCAGGCTTCGAGAACTGAGTATGATCCTGATCCTCCCATCGTTCTAGTCCTGAGGCCGCTTCGTTCGGGTCAAGCGGGAGACCAGAAAGCTTAACAGCAAAGTTATACACTCGTACGACCATGGTGGGAGTGGCTTCACGTTATCCTTTGGTTGTGCGCGAGACGTGAGTCTGTTTTATTTCTACTCTGATTTGAATGACTGATCACACACTGATAGGTTCATGGCTTGGTGAACAAATTGGAGAAGGACCTGACGGTTATCAGTTGAATTTCGGAAGCGACTTTCGCATACCTTTGAGGATACTGTAAGATATTTAATTCGGTGCACATACTGCGGTAGAAGTCGACGTACGAAAGTAAAAGAGACGTCCAGTAGAGATATAAGAAATAATTAAATAATCATGGTTCGAACCACACTTTGATTTAAAACAAATAATCATTTAAAATCATTAACTACTATGCTAAGTAACATAACAAAGCCTTACTCAACAAATAGCTAACAGATGCCCTTATTTACTTGCTCCAATCTGATGAGCCAGGGAAACAAGATGGTAGCCAAGTGCCAGCCGCCGAAGGCGAGGGCCTCCGACAACCGCGTGTGAGATTGAGAACTCGTAGGGTAAGAGGTACATGTAGTCTACATACAGTAAGGGCGGGCAACGACGAAAATACACTGATGCGCAATAGTAAGAACTGTGAAACCAAGACAAGAAATATCAACACACCTGGCGGGGGGTAGTAAGAACTGGGCGTGTGAGAAATACGCCCGGTCTTCCTAAGCGCCCCCACCAGGAAAGGAATAGCGATCGCGTACGGGACGGAGAACTGCGCCACCGCGCGTGCGCGGTGACGCGTACCAAGAACAAGAAACGCGTCACCGAGGGTGAACGCGCAAACAAAATGCCGAAGGCTCGCTACCGAGGGTAAGCGAAGAAAAAGAATGCCGAAGGCGGAGAAGTTCACCTAGTTCGTTAAGATACCCGGTGGGCAACGAACCAGGAACACGACGTTCTAAGACCGGTGGTACTAAGAACGAGGCGCCACTAGGTGAGGTGCCGAAGGCAGTAAAATGTTAAAGGGCGTACCTCATATTGGCCTTGAGTAATCAAAAGATTAATCTCAGCCAATCTGATGAGCCAGGGAAACAAGATGGTAGCCAAGTGCCAGCCGCCGAAGGCGAGGGCCTCCGACAACCGCGTGTGAGATTGAGAACTCGTAAAAAAGGCTACTGCAAAAGGGTGGGATGGGAGGGTTAATGATCGAGAGATGGGATCAATCGTTGTTGTTGAAGAGTAGAGCTTGAAGGAGGACAGGATTCTTCCGAATGTAAATCTGGAAGGTCTCAGATGCCCAGCGTCCCGTGGCTTGAATGAGATGTGGCGCGCAACCGTCTTCGGCCATGGCAGTGGCGCCGCCGGCGCGCATAGATTGCCCAGCGAAATGGTTGTCCGGTTCGAGACGTCGTAGACGCTTCATAAACCAGGACCGCGTCGGGATCTCATTCTTGCTTGTGATCCACAGGAAAGGGTTTAGACGTGAAATCTTGTCACGAGAGGCGATGTAGCGGCGGAAAACTGGCGCCGGATCCAAGTCGCCACGTCGGAGGATGCGAATTTTGTTTCCTTCAAAGAAGCGATCCGCCTTGTGGTAAGGAAGATCGAAGCCATAGCCGTCCTCTATCCAGGTAATGGTAGACCGTCGAGAACATTTGCGTAGGTCGCGGATTTTGACATTGTCCGGGATGGAGAGTTCGCCTAACCGCATCAGTCCACAGAACCCAGTCGACAACATGGCAGCAAAGAGAAGATCGTTATGTGAGGAGCACGGTTGTAACGCTGCCAGTGTTGTAATGATGTGCGAGCGGGCGAGTGGGTATTTCCTGGATACCGCCGTGCCATAACGCTTGAGGCAGCCAGACAGCGTACGTGTCACGACATACGACTTGCGGTTAGTCGTGACTTGTGGGAAATATGGAAGGAGTTTGTTGCAAATACCAGTGAGGTACGATCCAACCGACCGCGGTTTGATGTGCGCTGACATGTAGACAATGTAGAAAGACAGGGTCTCGACGGTTGGTTCGACGGGAATCCCGTGTAAAGAGCAGAAAGTGAGGTAGGAGTTGAGATGAGAGTCGTAAGTCCCGCTGGTAGAGATGTCGATAGCGAGACCTAGCGCAATGGCTCGTTCATGGATGAGCCGTTCGCGGGACCTACGCGGTTGCCTTGGTGTCCGCAGTTGCACAATATTCATTTTTTGACCGCCCCCAGCGTGAGTCGAGGGGGTTTGAAGTCGCTGATGGTGATCTCAGGTACGAGGTGGTAAGCGAGGTCGATGTTATCGCGGGAGAGAGCGTCTGCAACGGTGTTACACTCCCCGCTGATGTATACGACACGGAGGTCGATTTTTGAATGGATACGGATATTGACGGCGGATTGGAGGATGGGATTGTACTCAAGTAGCGTGTGTAGTGTGCAAGAGAAGATCCTATCCCGCATGATGTCGCCGTCCACGAGACGAGTGAAGTAGCAGAGGAAAACCAAATTCAGAGTGTAGATGGTAATCCACATGACTAATCCCATCAATGAAATCCAGGCCCTCGGAGATCCGCAACTTCCGAAGCAGGCACGCCAGTCCACGTAATGGAGCCTCGTGGATGTAACCGTTCTACTCTCACCTATCATCGACGTTACGACTGTAACGTCCGACTTCCAGAGAAGGAACCGTTCGCCTCTCGCGCTCTTTGCTTCACCGTTCTCAACTACATTTTCTTCATCGTTCACTTCATCTCCTCCACCACCTCCGCTAAAGAAACGCCACGTCGACTGCCAGAAACTTGAAGTAGAAGAACAACCGGCCGAGGGCTCAGGTGCTCTTGGACTTGCAGTCTCTGGCGACGTGTGGTCCTTCACATTTGTTGCAAACATGACGTCTGGGACAAGGGTTTCGAGGACATTTCCCTTCATTCCAGTTGTTGCAGATCTCTCGGTGCGTCCCAGTTTTGGCTCTGGCCGGTTTGGACGATGAATCCCCTCCACCAGTACCTTCGAGGTCGTTATACCGGACACCGTCTTTTTCGAGGTATGCCATCCGGAGTTTGACGAGCTCTGAAGCGCCGCACTGGTTGAAGAGGATCGCTGGGTTGGATCCGATAACCTTGCGGGCTGCGACATCGTAGGCGATGATTCGCGGCTGTGACTCGTCGTTCTTGGAGGAGAAGAGGTCGTCGATATGACGCCGCCAGACTCGAAGCTCTGACGTTCGGTAGGGGAAGACCGTCTCGACCGCCTCGCTGTACTTATCGAAGCATCGAAACCAGACAATTGACGTGCTAACCGTCTTCTTCTCTGCGCTTCGTCCCAAGGCTTTATGCAATGCCGATTCGACCGTGCTAGTTGGAGTGGTGTCGAGTTCGATTTTTGTCGAGAAGAAGAAGGCGTTGATTTCGTCGAAGTTGACGACTTCGTCGAGAAGGATTCTCTTCCAGAGCCCTTGGGGAAAGACGGGCGCTGCGCCAGTTCTACCAAGGCTGCGTACGGCTCTCTTGATATCGCGGGCATGATTCTCGACGGCTGCACGGATTTTCTTGTGTTCAGGAGAGAGGAGGATTTCTTGTTGCACGGCCGCTGGAGCCCATCCGAAGAGGGCAGCATCTTGTTCCTCGCTACCGTTGGAGTCGCTGGAGTATGTACGACGATGTTTCCGACCGCGCCGAGGTTTGCGCTTTGGTCGGTCACTCTCGCTCCCACTGGAACTCCCTGATGGACTCGGATCGCCTCGTTTGTGCTTGTGTGCGCGGAGAGGTGCCCCTCCTCTCCTTTTTGTCCTACCCGCTTCGTCTCCGTCATCTCCGTTATCTCCGCTTTTAGCGCCGTCTTCGTTGTCGCCCCCATCATCCGAGTCGCTGACCCAAGTTTGTACGTTTGATGGTTCAGCTTCGTGTCCTCGGCTACTGGCGTTCTCGAGGCGTTGAGCGTCGCTCTCGAGTTGCTGGAACCAGGGTTTGAGTTCTCCCTGTCCGTCAAATTCGTAGGGACCATCGGAGGTGACTTCGGCGATATAAGCGACGATAGTGGTTTGGACGTCAATTTTCGAGGCTTCTCCAGACTTGTACCTCCCGATGATTTCTTCAAGGCTGCTACGGATTGCCGCGAAGTATTCCGCTTCGGGTAGGGAGCTGTCGGGAATATTTGGGATGGAAGCGTCGCTGTGCTTAGCACCTTTGGCATTGTCAGGCATAGTACTATTGAGTCGATAGATGGAATTTATTCTGTGATCAACGACGAAAATACACTGATGCGCAATAGTAAGAACTGTGAAACCAAGACAAGAAATATCAACACACCTGGCGGGGGGTAGTAAGAACTGGGCGTGTGAGAAATACGCCCGGTCTTCCTAAGCGCCCCCACCAGGAAAGGAATAGCGATCGCGTACGGGACGGAGAACTGCGCCACCGCGCGTGCGCGGTGACGCGTACCAAGAACAAGAAACGCGTCACCGAGGGTGAACGCGCAAACAAAATGCCGAAGGCTCGCTACCGAGGGTAAGCGAAGAAAAAGAATGCCGAAGGCGGAGAAGTTCACCTAGTTCGTTAAGATACCCGGTGGGCAACGAACCAGGAACACGACGTTCTAAGACCGGTGGTACTAAGAACGAGGCGCCACTAGGTGAGGTGCCGAAGGCAGTAAAATGTTAAAGGGCGTACCTCATATTGGCCTTGAGTAATCAAAAGATTAATCTCAGTTAAAACTATATATAGTTTAAATAGAAGATAATTTAAAACATAACTAAGATTTAAAAAGATCCTGTTTAGATCTAGGGAACTACTTTAAAACACACTGATTTAAAATCACTGCCCCCTTGATCTAACTCACCCTTGTTTGCTGGGGAGGGCATCACAGATATTGTAGTCCGGTGCGGGCACAGTTAGGTGCGCGGCATGGGGCTCCGTGGGTGCTGCGGGAGATAGAATCAGTATCCCGATCTCAATGAGTTCAAGAGCGGTGAGGTCCGGGGGCGCACCACAGCAAGACGGACAAGTACGAGGACCGCAGCACAACGGATGTTGGACGCGCACCGTTGATACTGATGGCCGTAGCGGGTATCATCGTCTGCAGCCTCGTTGGAGGGCTTATGCGTCCAGCGAAGTGAGATGAGGAAACGGCTTGGTGAGGTCGGTTTCAGTCAGAGGAGACGACACATAGTCGGTCTCCGGGCGACGACTTAAGGTCGGTCACAAAGGGCTAACACGATTGATGGCATGTCGTCCTGCTGGTATCGAGAAGGTAAAAGGATGTGAGTTGAGGAGGTGCGGCAGAGGCTGCGAGCGGGCTACATCAAGGCAAAAATCAAGATGATGCACAAAGAGAAAAGAAATATGCACACATAAAGCATTGTTCGCCAGCAGACGGCGCAAACGCCGTCTTTAACCATTTCTTGCCCGTTCGTGCAAACCTTGCAAGCGGTGCCGACTAGAAAGACAGAGCCTGACCGGCGATGCGAACTTTAGGAAGATGATGAGTAGGCACTTCGAGGAATTGGAGAGCTGGCGAGGAAGCACGGCATCGCGGTGATTATGACTGGGTTCTCCATGACGGCGTTTCTGTCTGCAGAAGATTAGACATGTCGAAGAACTCAACAAAAAAAAACACGTACCCTCACGCGCCGTTCCGCCTGCCAACCAGGCAGTCTACTGACCTAAAAGAAGCCCAAAGTCGGTCTATACTCGCGTACGGACTTGAACGCGCTGAAAAGAACATGGAAGGACGTCAAGGAGAGCAAAGTTGGTCACATACCGGCCGAGCCGTCAGTAGAAGGAGACGGCATAACGAGGGCAACATAAAGACGGTGACGGGACAGTGAGGCGAGGTCAATAAAGGAGTCCGCAGATCGCGCGGAAATTCAAACTAACAGAAGATCAGAAATGCGTACAAAGTCCAATGACTATGACATACCGTTGAGGGCTTTCTTGGGCGTCGTTGAGCCCACCCACGCCGAAGACTGCCTGGCTCACGTTGAGTGAGGTACATAGTCGGTTCTCGTTGACATTTTGCGCATCGGCTCGAGTTTACGCGGTCCAAGGGCAATAACGACGGCGATAATGCACGAAGCCGACGCGAGACGATGGTGGGTGCTGACAAGGAGGAAAGGGCTTTGGCCATGTTTGCCAAGTTACCTTGCCCAGCGACGAATCTGCTCCATTGTGTACCCGACGGATCGATTTGTGTACCCGACGGATCGATTCGGGTACACAATGGAGCACTTTCGGAGGCCCTCACGTTGCCTGTGCCGGCATCAGGGCCGGTTTTCCATCTTGCCTCCCACCATCACGACGCTGTGTCGTCGCCTCCTCTACGCTGTCGCCGTCCCTTCGTTCTCTCCGCTACGCTATCTCACACTATTCGATTGTCTTGAGGCCGCCGCAACGCCAGGACAACTTTGTGGCGTTTTGCTCTTTCGACGAGCAACGCGTAAGCTCCTCAAGCGAGCTACTACGCTTCTTGGAGGAAGGCAGCAGCCTTGAAGACGCTGGATGAGCCCCGACGACGTCGCGTTCATGCCTGCGACGAGCCACAGGTTGGATTATTTGAGCTGCAGGGCGCCGTGGACGCAATCAGCCCAAACAGTACGTGTCTTTTCAATTTTCATCTCTTGCTCAACTTAAACTTACTGTGATTAGGTTCTTCTCAGTCCTCTGTGGCACGTTTCTTTCTCTTCTCGTGCGTTGTCGACCTCGGTTTCGCCAGGATGGCTCACGACAACCGCCAAGACGACTTTTCACGCTCTGCTCTCTCGAGGGGTAACGCGAACGCGTAAGCCTCCTGGATGGAGCAGCAGGCTGCAGCGCCTCTGGAACGACGGCGAACCATCCGGATGGACAGGTGTCACTTTCCTCTCATAGTGCGTCCTTTTCGCGACTCGTTGTTTTGTAACCCTTACCGGCTGTCATAGGTATCTTCTCGACGTCGTCGGCCAGCATGTCGTTGAACCCTTGGATTTTTGTCGAGGGGTACGCTCCTCTTTCCGTCTTGTCATCTCTCCTTCCAAACGGCCATCCTCGCAGACGATATCTTACGCCGCCCCGGCCACGGCCTAGCCAACTTCCAATGCCCTCCATTACAGGATGATGCTCTTTATATGATCTCTTAGCCAAAGGTATAGCCTTGGTCATTCCCAGGGCGCTTTTGAGCTTAACGCTGAAGCTAGGGACCGGCTCCCGAGATGGAAGACTTGGGAGGGACTTAGCTCGCGACTGCGATGATTTGGGGCCATCCTTAAGACGACTCGAGGTCATCTTCGGGTACAGAATGGAGCAGATTTGTGGGGCCTCACGTTGCCTGCGCCGGCATCAGGGCCGGTTTTGCATCTTGCCTCCCACCATCACCACGATGCGCCGTCGCCTTTGAACTTACCGTGTCTGGGCTCTTCTTAGCCGTTTCCTTCTCTTTTTCGTGTTTTGTCGACCCCGGATTCGCGAGGATGGCTTACGACCGCCGCCAGGACGACTTTTTCGAGCACTGCTCTGTCGTCGAGCGTTACGAACGCGTAAGCCTCCCGAGAGAGCCGCAACACTTTTTGGAAGACGGCAGCGGGCCTAAAGAGGTTGGATGGGCCTCCCCGGCGTTGTGTTGTGCCTCCAACGAGGCAAAGGTTGGATAATTTGGTGTTGGATGACGTCGCGGACGCATCCAGCACAAGATGGTACGCATCCTTCATTGTTCATCTTTCTCTACCAAACTTTCAGGTATCTAGGCTTTCGTCACCGCGTTCCGCCCTCCGTCACCCGCAACAATGCCTCCGCCCCTCCTCTGCTCAGTCGCCTTTCCTTCGCGCTCGCTGCTTCTTATAGACGCGCCCAAGCGCATCCAAGTCGACTACCGCCACGCTAGAACGACTTACTCGCGCTCTGCTTTCTAGAGGAGCAGTGCGAACGCGTAAGCCTCCAAGGGCATCGCAACCCCTTTGGATGACGGCAGCGGGCCCTCACGCCGTCGTATTTGTGCCTCCAACGAGGCAAAGGTTGGCTTATTTTGGGCTGGATGGCGTCGCGAACGGAAGCAGCCTAGGATGGTACGAACATTTTCTTTGTTCATCTTGTGTCTACTCAAATTATGGTATCTAGCCTTCTCTCGCTGTGTTCCGCCCTCCGACACGCAACAACACCCCTTTGTCACTTGCCTCTTTGCCCTCTAGGCTGAACCGTAAACTTACGGTGATGGCTTGCGACAGCCGCGACGATGACTTTTTCGCGCGCTGCTCTCTCACGGAGCCACGCGACCGCGTAAGCCACCTGCACTTCTGAGATGCCGTCCAACCATTTGGACGATGACGGGCTCCAACGAATTAGCTCAGCAGTAGGAGTTGCTTCAGTGATCGCAGGTTCTTTTCAGCGGTGAATCTGTGGCATGACATGATGAAGTGTGTGACTGTCTCTGGGATGCCGCATCGTTGGCACAGTGGGCTGTCTATCGTGCGGGTGCGGTAGAGATGCGCGTTCAGGCCGATGTGCGCTGTCCGAAGATGGGTTAGCGTACTGGCTTTTGCTGTAGATAGTGGTTTGTACATCTGCTTCACTATCGGTCTTGGCAGTGTAGAGTTCATGATGTTCGTGAAGTGTGATGCCCACTCACTAGCCAGATTTAAATGTATATACTTAGAAGATTTTAAATTCTGTATTTTAAACTTAGATTTTAAATTAACTTGATTTAAATCAAGTCTAAGCATGTACTGTGAATAAGTGCTAAGAAGATTGGTAGTGAGGGGATCTGCATTGAAGGGAGGAACCTTCAAAAGGTGTTTTAAATCAATATGCGGTTCAGACCATGATTATTTAATTATTTCTTATATATATTCACAGACGTTCTGCAATGAAATCAAAATACACTGTTTTCAAGACTGGAATCAGATAAGATAAGCTGGAACAAATTTACCTTTTCTTCCCTGTTCTTCGCTCAACCGTCATCTTCCAAGCACGATTCCCGACTCATGCCTATTTCAGCGAACATTAAATGATGGTGAGTGTGACTTTTCGACTTTCTGACATTAACTGAATGTGTTATAGAATAAGCGTCTGGCTCGGACGCGCTTGCCGCCCTCGTACGCTGATATGTGCCGCTCTTGCAGGATGTCGACCTGGAGAACGCCGTGTCGACATTGTCGAGCGGATATGCAGATTGAAACAATTAGGAAGTGCAGGAAGGGCAAGGCTTTGGCGTGCTTGTCAAAATCAGAGTGACGTGCGTTGTCCTAGTCTCTTTTTTCTTCTTTCCTTCACCAGGCGATAGCTGATGTCGTACCAGTGAGGCGAGGGACGAGGAAGACGCTGCTATGTAGTGTTCGCCGCCATGCCACACCTCTCGCTGTCCCTCTTCGCTACCTGCGTCGACTCCGTTGTTGATATTGGCAGCAACCTCTTGCTATTCTTCCTCCACCACAATCAAGAAGCTCGATACGACCAAATAGCCCGTTGGTGGTGCCCGGGCAACATTGTTTACTTGCAACTTCCTGTGCGTTTAACTTCTACTTACTCTAACTGACGAAAGTCTGACTCGTATAGGATGGGTTTCGTCCATCTCATCATAGCCATCGAGTCGATTTGCTCCATAATCTCCAGGAAGGGAGAAGCTCTTTTGGCATTCCATCTGCTGTCCGCTGCTGCTTTGCGTATGTTCGTTCGCAATGTCCTCCCAGATCCTATTCACAAATACTTGATAGGAAATTCATGCTGTTCGCTGGGTGTTTTCCATTCCGCAAGCACTCGAGCCAGGTCCAGGTGCTTTAGGAAGACCGCCGCAATAATCTCTTTATCAACGGCTTTGGTATTCTCATCTTCGCGAGCGGGAGCGGTGTACGTTATTCATTTTCAGTTTCTAGTCTAACGGCGTTGACTTGCAGGCCTCGATCCTCTTGGTGCTATCATCGTACGTCCGCTATTTCTCCACCTTCCCTCGCTGACGATAACGCAGATTGTGCTCAGTATCATAATCTCTTGGACACACCCTATTTACCTCAATTCGAGCTTTTGTTCCACAACTCGGCTGAAGGAATTTCTGCAATTGGTCGTGTGTAAGAGCACTGATGTTTAATGACGATATTGAGAAGATGGATACCGAGAGCGTATCGTGTAAGTGCTCGTCCACCTGCCCTCGTTTACTTCTTAATGTCTTCCGTCTTAATCTAGCCTCGTTTTCTTTGTGGAATCGAACATTGTGATGGCTAGGAGGACACATGATATTTCGCAGGCGCTGTTAGGTCGGGCTTCCAATTGTGGTTTTTTATCGTTGTGCTAATGGGTGCGCAGGATAAGCTGGAGGCCCTGCCGAACGTGGAGCAAGTATTTGTGCACGTTGATCATGAGACTATTCATGCGTATGTCCGAGGTTTAATGGGCGAATCATGTACTGGTTCGGGCTGGTTAATATACGTGGATGGTGGTTTCGGTTTCGGTCTTGCGCCTTGGGGTGAGCCTGTCATTGTGTCTGACTAAGAAGATGGGCGGTTGTTGGTGTTTTAGATGGAACATTGACATAGGTGGGGCATTACTCGCTCGCAATCCAGATACGATCACTTACATTCCAACCGAGGTTAAAGCTTGGTGGAAGGTTGATCCTCTCGACACAGCCACGTCGTCTGTTTATGGAGCACCGTGGTACTTGAAACTCATTCGAGTTGATTCATTCTGATCTTTGCATCTTATACGTACTGCTAGAAGATGCCATGCCTTGTGGCTAGGCGATGATGGGGGGCATTGTTTCCACGAAGTTCCTGTGAGGAAGAGATTATGGAGGAGGGAACAGGTCGGATCTGAGTCACTGATTGCTTGCTATGCCTTTGGTGTGCTGTCCTTCGGGAAGAGCTGCTCTCTAGGTTGATTGCGAGTCGGGCATGCAAAACAGATGATATAAAGTGGAGTTGATCTACAAGTAAGACTCAGACTTGAATCTACTACTCACATTGTCTGCATACCTCAACATAAAATAGTCAATCCCTACTATAATTGTAGCATACAAATCTTAGAACACCCTAGACTTGAAATAGAACTAAGTAATCAGTGTCCAGTATTGTAGCACCTCATCCAGTTTTCACCCATATGGGCCTCTGAGAAATCAATGGTAAGATCACCTGAGCGTGAAATGACAAGTTGACAGTGGGGGGTACGAACAGCAGGGATCAATGGGGAAGGAAGCCATAGAAGTCTTTTCTGGTGCAAACAGACCAACCAGCCATCATCTTGAATACGCCAGGCTTGTCGACTTGTGGGAGCTAAGGGAAACATCAGTAAGGAACATGCAATGAAGGGAAAGTGATAAGTAGTACTAACACAGAGTTTTGTCACAAGTACAGCACTTGTCATCAGATCCAGAGGCAATGAAATGGCTGTGGCCTGTCTCCACATTCCACATGCGGATCGTCTTGTCATTCGAGGCAGAGACAATGTGTTGGCCATCATATGAGAATGAGGCAGAGTAGACCTGACCTGTATGCCCCTTCAACCTCAGCTCCTCCTTGCCTGTCTGTGCATTCCACATACGAACTGTCTTGTCATATGAGGCAGAGACAATGTGTTGGCCATTATGTGAGAATGAGGCAGAGTTGACCCGATCTGTGTGCCCCTCCAGTATCAGCTCCTCCTTGCCTGTCTCTGCATTCCACATACGGACTGTCTTGTCATATGAGGCTAGCGTTTGAAAGTCAGGTTAGGTCAGGTCTTTGGACCTTACCTACCCTAACCGTTGACCGCGCCCCGCAGGGGAAAAATTTTTTTGGCCTAACCGTTGACCATAACCGCTGCATGACCATAACCGCTCATAACCGCGGTCTTTAGACCAGTTAGTAACCGGTCTGACTGGTGCATGGTTAGACCGGTTAGTGACTGGGTTAACCGCTCATGACCGGTCATCGACTGCAATGGCCTTGGGCTTGAACGACCTCTCAGTGAATGGTATACTCACATCAGGTGAGTATACCATTCCACTAGACCAAGCCTTTAATAAAGGACTGTAGAGGGGACATCGGCATAGTCATGCTTTTTGGACCCGGCGCGCGAAGCATAACTATGCAACGCGCATACCGTGCACCAAAATATGACCCTGCCAGATGTCCCAGCCCATCGCCGTCTTCGTATAGTGTTGCAGCTCCGTCCTGGAGGCTGACGCATTCACGGGGTGCTCATCGTAAGAGCAGGAGTGTCCTTGTCATTGGGGTGTTCGTCTTGAAGCCGTGGTCTGGAAATAAGTCAGTGATAGTTAAATAAAGCAAAAAAGCGCACCTTTGCGACACCGCCTGTCAGCAGACAGCGCGGCGTCAACTCGTTCTGCCCTTTCTCCTTCTCCAAACGCCAGATAAATGGGTTCTCACCCGCGGAAGAGAAGTCTACGACACGGCATAAACCCCAAGAAGATAGATGAAATGACAAGGGTGAAGAAATGCGCACCGTTCTGGGCTGGACGCGCCCGCGACGCCATCCAGCCCGACTCCCAGATCGTTGCCTTTTTCCTGGAGGCTTACTTGCGCGCCATGGTCATCCTCGTGGCTGCTGCAAAGCCATGCTCCATCGTCGTCGTCGTTTGCGGCCCACTTGGGGGCTTACACGTCTGTGGATGGCCGTTGCTAGGGCGTCGTGGCCGTAGCAACGGCCTTTCATGGCGGCGGGAACGTTGTCGGAAACGTTTCTTCAAGCCCGCGAACGAGACAGAGCAGCCTCGATACGAGGGCTTACGCGGGCACGGTGGTGGTATGAAGGAGAGTCGAGACGGAGACGAAGTGGTGGTTGGAGAGAGAGTGACTCAGTGAGACGACTCCGAACAGTGCTCGATCACTGTCCGGGTTGTTCGGATCGGGCATCCGATCACGAACGGAACGAGCTCGTCAACGCTCGGGACAGCGACGAAAGCTTCGGAGTAAAAATATAAGTACCGGAATCTACTACAGTAAAGAGTTTCTTTATATCTAAGCTAAATTTGTAGGGCTATAATTACTGTGGAACATAGAAATTGCTTACATGGCAAGTATACCATCAGGTATACACCAATCATCGTTCAGCCGCATCGTTGACATCAAACAATGATACGGAGCAGCTGTAGAATGGTCAGAGAAGGCCTATGGAAGCATATTTCATGTTCGAGAGATGTATATGATACACCAACTTATGGTAGGCTCTCTTTCAATAGCACGCAGTGTTGAACATATTCATATCGTGTTCCCATAGGGCAAAAATTGGACAAAAAAATAAAACACTCCAAAATGGTATAGGAACACGTCCCGCAACATGCGAATCATTCAATCATCCCCGTTGTTGCACTGGAACACTTTCGAGTCGTCAAAAATCACCGGTCCGATCATCCGAGTCATGATCGAGCAGGCTTTTTGGGCTCGATCTCTCTCACAAACCACCACCATCCCGCGATGCCCAGACGCCGACGACTCAACCAGGGGACGCGGGTCTTCTGGGCATCCTCCTTTGCTTATCTACCTCTTTTCTTCGGCGATTTCGTGGATTTGCGGGCTTCAAGAGCCCCGGCGGCCCCGCTGGACGCGTAAGCCCTCTAACGAGGCTGCAGAACTTCGACAATGATGGCGGAGATTGTCTGTGGAGCGGAGAGAATAACGGGTTGACTCGGGAACACGACGCCGCGCTGTCTGCTGCACGCGGCGTCACTATGGTGCGTATTTTTTTCTCTTGTTTTCACACTGATTTACATATCTCCAGATCACACTCTCTTTCAACCACCCAGAGAGTGACGATTGTTGCCTCTGCCGCGCTGACGATTGTCAGGCGGCGTATGGGGTGGGTTTCGAGTGTCTGGCTTCGTGCCAGACACCGCTGCTGTCTCCGTCTCCGCGACGCAGCAGAGGACGACGACGATGACTCAAGGACGGACGACCGCCATCCCGCATCCTCACGACGATGACTCTGACGGTGCCGACCTCTGAATCGTCTCCCGGCTCCCCACCACTGCGCTCGATAACGCGCAAGGCCTGTTGCTAGCGCCACGACGCCCTAGCAACAGCCTAGCAGTGACGCGTAAGCCCCTCAAACGGGCGGCAGACGGCTAACGAAGACGACGTAGAGGTGTGGGAGTGTGGGAGTATTGGCCGTGCGTCCTACAGATGACACCGTGCATTCGGAATATGGGCGCGTGTGGCGTGGCGCGTCTGCTGACGACGCCGTGCAATGGGTATGTTCCTTTTCTCTTTTCTCTTTTCACCACCACTCCTGCCCATGCTCTTTTACCACCACCACACCATCATCTTCCCACCACCATCACCCTACCTCTCAGTCCGCATCATGCACGGCTGAGTGTCCCCGTGCCATTGCCCGGGGATGCTCGTCGGGCATGAATGGATTTATGAGGGGGTGAGGTTATTCAAAACTCGCCGTTAATGCGCGGGTTGTATTGACTCACTTCGCTCAGCGTGAGTATACCATTAGTATTTTTTTTTCTTAACCGTATTACCTCTCGGAGGTGTTGTGGAGTGTAAAATTTTAAAATGAATATGACCTTTTGGCACAACTGGTATATTGGCTAATCATGCACTGTATGATCTAGGTCGGACTCCATGGGTTCTATTCCTGTGGGGTCCATTTTATCAGAATAACCGGTTATAGCGGTCATGACCGGCGGTTAACCGGTCTAACCGTGATGCGGTCTAACCGGTTAGACCTCGGTTATTGACGGTTATTCATCTTTAGCTTTTTGAGAGACCGTTAACCGTAACCGTTCAATAACCGTAACCGTGGTCATACTAATAGCGGTTATATGGTGGTTAGGTTAGGTCAGGTTAACAGTCTTTGAACGGTTACATAACCTGACTTTCAAACGCTATATGAGGCAGAGACAATGTGTTGGCCATTATGTGAGAATGAGGCAGAGTTGACCCGATCTGTGTGCCCCTCCAGTATCAGCTCCTTCTTGCCTGTCTCCACATTCCACACACGAACTGTGTTATCATTTGAGGTGGAGGTGATGTGCTGGCCATCATATGAGAATGAGGCAGAGAAGACCTGACCTGTATGCCCCTTCAACCTCAGCTCCTCCTTGCCTGTCTCTGCATTCCACATACGGACTGTCTTGTCATATGAGGCTGAGACGATGTGCCGGCTATCATACGAGAATGAAGCAGATGTAACATAACCTGTATGCCCCTCCAGCATCAGCTCCTCCTTATCTGTCTCTGCATTCCATATACGGACTGTCTCATCATCTGAGGCAGAGACAATGTGCCGGCTGTCATGTGAGAATGAGGCAGAGTTAACACAAGTTGTGTGACCCTTCAGCCTCAGCTCCTCCTTGCCTGTCTCCACATTCCAGACTCGGACTGTCTTGTCATATGAGGCAGAGACAATGTGTTGGCCATTATGTGAGAATGAGGCAGAGTTGACCCAATCTGTGTGCCCCTCCAGCATCAGCTCCTCCTTGCCTGTCTCTGCATTCCATACACGGACTGTCTTATCATTCGAGGTGGAGGTGATGTGCTGGCTGTCATGTGAGAATGAGGCAGAGTAGACCTGACCTGTATGCCCCTTCAACCTCAGCTCCTCCTTGCCTGTCTCTGCATTCCACATACGAACTGTCTTGTCATATGAGGCAGAGACAATATATTGGCCATTATGTGAGAATGAGGCAGAGTTGACCCGATCTGTGTGCCCCTCCAGTATCAGCACCTCCTTGCCTGTCTTCGCATTCCATACACGGACTGTCCTATCATTCGAGGTGGAGATGATGTGCTGGCTGTCATGTGAGAATGAGGCAGAGTTGACCCAATTTGTGTGCCCCTCCAGTATCAGCTCCTCCTTACCTATCTCTGCATTCCATATACGGACTGTCTTATCATCTGAGGCAGAGACAATGTGCTGGCCATTATGCGAGAATGAAGCAGATGTAACATAACCCATATGCCCCTCCAGTATCAGCACCTCCTTGCCTGTCTTCGCATTCCACACACGAACTGTCTGATCATTTGAGGTAGAGGTGATGTGCTGGCTGTCATGTGAGAATGAGGCAGAGTTAACCTGATCTGTATGCCCCTCCAGCACCAGCACCTCCTTGCCTGTCTCTGCATTCCATACACGGACTGTCTTATCATCTGAGGCAGAGACAATGTGCTGGCTGTCATGTGAGAATGAGGCAAAGTTGACCTGATCTGTGTGCCCCTCCAGCACCAGCTTCTCCTTGCCTGTCTCTGCATTCCATATACAGACTGTTTTATCATCTGAGGCAGAGACAATGTGCTGGCTGTCATGTGAGAATGAGGCAGAGTTGACCCAATCTGTATGCCCCTCCAGCCTCAGCTCCTCCTTGCCTGTCTCAGCATTCCACATACGGACTGTCTTGTCATATGAGGCAGAGACAATGTGCTGACTGTCATATGAGAATGAGGCAGAGGTGACAATGTGGGTATGCTTTGTAATCGTAGTCAATAGATGCTCTTGCTTTCTTTTACCTAACAATTTTGGAAGGTCTGTAAATCTGTTTTTCCATCTATGCAGAAGCTTTGAGTCTCCATCATAAACAGCCAGTGCAGAGATATATAGATGAGGTGTTGATGCTGCCAGAGCATTGGAGGTGAATGATATTGCAAAATTCCATGCATCTTTTAAATCATGTAATAGCATAGCAGCTACCCCATCTTCTATTTCACATTGCTGTATATACTTAGTATTTGATTGCAGTTCAATAACATTTGAAAAACTCACCACTTTTAAAGCCTCATATGCAATTCTAAGTGCTGTTGAGCACTTGCCACCATGACCAATGATGTTCATAGTCTCAATCCAAAAAAGAAGCTGGCCATCACAAAATGCACATAATTTTAAAATGATGCTTTCAACTTGTTCATATTTAGCTATTGAGGCACTTTGTAAGCTATAGAAGAGATGTTGTGCCCAGTGGCGACAAACATATCGTAAGAGAGGCATGATGACCTTCTTCTTACACTCAGCAAGATCTGAGATATCGGAGTCGAAGAGGAAAGAAGATGGGAGGTTGCAAATGTTGAAGCGCAGATCATGCTCCATGATTGTAAAGCATGCTCGAGCCAGCAATGCCTGCTGAGTAATGATGTCACATGTATAGATCAGGCTCCTCTCGAAGTCACACATGAAGTCGAAGAATGATTTGTGGTACCAGTATATGCAGCCATCTTGCTCCGACACATACAACACAGCATGGAAGTCTTTGATAACTTCACTGATAAAATCTGTGTTATACATGTCAGAGTCGCACGTAAGACCACTGAGCACTGAAATAGACACCGGCTCCTCGGTGCATAGAATGGTGTACAGAATTTTGAGGCGACTGTGGCAATCTGTTTCTTCCAAGTCGACTGACTCGAAAACATCTCGCAGTATTTGACTGTACAGTTGATCGATGGGTAGACTGCTAGAATGCTTGGGCCAAGTACTTAGTAGACTTTTTAGCTTGCCGGGGCGCTGACTAGGGTAACCTCGTAAGATAAACCTGACTGCGGTGGCAGCATAGATGAAGAGACCATCAGCAGTCTCCGCCAGCTCCTTGAGTTCAGGCGATCCACGGAGATCGGGAAGCACGGCAGACAGAAATGTGAGAATGTCGCCCTGAACATGATATCTGGTCACATCCTCGAGATGGCAGACAAACTCGGAGGAAAGGGCAGTACACCTCTTAGCCAACTTTGGCTCTCGCCGACTCGTGATGAGGAATTTAAGTCCGTTCAAATGGCCTGCGCCTGCTTCGACGGTAGATATCAACTCGTTCAAGAAGTCCCAGCCACCTTGGACCTCATCCAGAGCATCGACGACGACGACACAAGGAGGGAAATTGGGGAGGCGGTCGCTCGCTGATTTCTCCCATGGTTCGACAAGGAGATCCTTCATCTGCTTAGTGGAGGAATCGGCGGAATCTAAATCCGCTTTGAGAAGGACAGTAGCAAAGGAACGTGAATAGCGAGCAAGTTGATACACGATGGAAGGGATGATATGTTTTCGCTCTCTCAACTCTGCGAGCTGTCGGGAGCAAAAGAAGGAAGCGCCAAGGATGCCTTCAGCATCGAGAGACTTGCACACCGAATACGCAATCGTCGACTTTCCCGTCCCGGCTGAACCGTTCAGCCAGTATATGGACGCCGAGTTCTCTGAGGACTGTTTTCGCGCCCATTCGACTAGGCGCTGAATGATCTCAACACGCGTCCCAGGAGTACACTCTCCGCGCGTAACACCGACTGCCTCAGAACTGACATCGGCATCATAGCGGGCCTGACGAGACCGGGGCAAGCTATCGAGGCGGTGTCGCTCGAGTTCGGACAGGATGGCTATGCTATTGCGCTCGATACTTAGGGAAATGGCGAGCTAGCCAAAAGCGTTAGGATGGCTGGGTAGGTTAGGCAAAGTAGATACGCACATGGAAGTCCTTTGTGCTTGCTTCCAAGTCTTGGAAGATCCTCTTGAGTGCTCTGATATCGTCGTCGCTGGTCAAGGTACGTTTCAAAAGGCCCCTCGATGCCATACGTTGAAGTTTAGAAAGCTGCGTAATGAGGACTCTGAGGCGAATAATATGAGGTTGTGTCCAACTACACGGTTACGACATACTTGGCAAACTCATCCATGCGTTCGTTTGGGACTTTGCATTCTGGATCCGACTGCATTAGGGCGGTGTCGATGGTCTGGAGGCGAGTCCATGTGTGGGTTATCATGTCACGCATATCCTCCCTACCATCGCTAACTTGCTACATTGGAATTTATCAGTTCATGCCAAGCAGCGGAACGTTACGAATTCACGTACATGAAACAGAGTAATCAACGCATTAATCGCGCCAACGGGAGTCTTGAGTGGGGTTCCGTCCAGGAACTTCTCGGCTCTCTTCAACAGCATCTCAATGCCACCCCAGGTGACCTTGGCTGCTCCCTTCCAGTCGGTTGCAGCTTTCTGGGTCGTTGCCACGGCAGGCTCTTGCCCAGCGCTGACCACGTTGACTGCATCGAGTACGGGTTCTCCTTCCTCGCCTCCATTTCTCAAGTTTACGGACGTCTCCTCCGTCACTGCCTGCTCTCCGGGGACTCCGACCATAAGCTGAGCGTGCGCCGATTCTGGCAGGGCAAGCTCCTGGCCTGTGCTGACCATGTCGACGGGCACTGCACCGAGCACGTCGTGAGCCGGTTCTCCTTCCTCGCCTCCATTGCTCATGGACGTCACTGCCTGCCCTGCGGAGACGATAGGCTGGGCGATTACCGGGTCTGGCGTGGGTCCTGGAGCAGATCCACGGCGTTTGCGGCGGAATATTTGGTGGAATTTTTTGGAAACTTTTTTCGAGAATTTGCGCATTGTTGTTGGGAACGATGGACGATGTGGTATGAAGGAAAACTTCAGTCGTGGGAAGACACATGGCAACAGCATGTTCATTCAGTCCGTCATCGGCACTTTGGAAAGACAGTGTGAATGTTCCGAACAACGTCCTCGTTCCTTATCTGGCGTCGCAGTCTGATCTAAGCGTCGATATCCTCTGGTCCGTTGCGTTTTCTCCTCGAGCGTGTGTAACACCTAAAACATGATTCCGCAGAGCGTAAATCTTGGCATACCTGCTTATGCGTAGAGTATAGACCGTCGACGGCAGGACTAGAGCATCAAGAAAAGATAAGTAGCATTGCAAGACCAACCAACCTCTACTCAACATCAATATTCACAATCTTAATATCCTCAAACGGCTTATCGCCCTTGTTCGTCTTCACATTCTCAATCGCATGCACAACCTCCAGCCCCGAAATCACCCTTCCAAAGATCGTATGCTTCCTATCCAACCACGGCGTCGTCGTCGTAGTAATAAAGAACTGCGACCCATTCGTTCCCGGACCAGCATTCGCCATGCTCACCGTGTACGGCCTACGTATCGTATTAGTCAACCATTCCCTACTTATCACGCAGAAGGGAAGAGGAAAACACATACCTGTCATGCTTCAAATCGTCGGAAAACTCATCCTCAAACTCCTTCCCCCAGATCGAATCCCCACCCGTCCCATCCCCGAGCGGGTCGCCCGTCTGGATCATAAACTTGGGAATGACTCGGTGGAATATCACGCCCTCAAAGTAGCCGCTCCTCGAGTGTCCGACAAAGTTCTCCACGGCCTTGGGCGCCTGTTGCGGAAACAGGCGCATGTGGATGTCACCGAGTGTAGTGTGAATGGTGGCCGAGTTGGCGAGAGGAGACGGTCCGCTGGATGCAATGGGCGCAGCGGACGCGATGTTCTGTTCTTCGCGTGTGGGACGCTCGTTGAATACGTCTCGTTCACCCTCCTTGTTGTCACTGTAAAAGTGTGGGTGTATGTAGGGAGGAGACAAGAGGGGACGTACGGTTCCGAGCGTGTAAAGATGTAGAAGCGAGGGCGCTTGTACGCCGTACAAAACATGTTAGGATCTCTTTGCGCTTTGTCCGCTAAAATGGGATTGGCAGAGGCAGCCATTGCCTGTTATAAAAATAAGCGCCCGATTACTGATGCTCATCAAAGTGTTCATACCATTGTCGTCACAGACCGTTTAGCAGGCGCACCCTGATAAATACTGATATTCAAGAAACGAATGGCCTCATCCTTGCCTAGCAGGCGCACGACTCGGTTAGTCACGATATTGACGACTGTGTGTTCATAATAAAAACCAGCCCCATCGAAAGAGGGTAGCGAACATACCTTTGATCCCCAGCAGCGACGGATACAGAATGAAAGCGCCACTCTCGTCCCAGACGGCGTTGCTCCAATGTCCTGGAATAAGCCCGTCCGGACCAGGTAACTCGAGCTCTCGCTCCGTCGCCAATCGCCTCCCAAACTCCATGTCTTCGACTTTGTACACAGCAGTACCTGCCTGCTGCATCTCCTGAATGGCAGTTAAAGACTCGTCATATTTCCTGGTGAGCTTCCCGGTAAGGAAGGAGAAGACTCGAATTTGCCTGTCAGGAAGGGAGAAGGTGACAAAGGAGGAAGAGTCGGGAGAGAGCGTGATGCAGGTAGGTATGGATTTGGACTAGGCAATTGTGAGATGGATAAGTGTGAATAGCAATAGAACAAACCTTTTTGAATTCATACAAGTCTGTCTCGCTTTTGAACGACCACATCCCTGGGACGTTCTTGGGTAAAACGAATGGTTCAATCGGCTGCCAATACTCGATAAAGCCGCCTTCATCGGCGGAGATGACAGTGTCATAACGGTCGCTGTACTGGTAAAAGCGTCAGATATGTGTTAAGCAACGGGAGAAAAACGCGCGTACTGTCATGACATGCACCGGAAAACGGTGCAAATTCTCAACAGTTTCCAAAGGCGTGTTGGCTCCTCTGCCCTCGTATAGTCTAATGACCCCAGAAGTCGAATCTGCAACGGCCAATATACCTTGAGCCTGGCCGCGTCGATGTACCCAGCAGCATGACCGTGGTTTGAAGCCAAGGTTGATAATGTTGATCATATCTGTGAATCGCATTAATATTCGAGGATTACTGACCATGCTATGCATACCAAAGTTAACGACATCGAATACTTTAGCAGTTCCATCTTCAGATACGGTAGCAAACAGCTGTCCGTCTGCACTTGCAGAGACTGAGGTTACGGGTGTTACATGAGCGCGATAGTGCTTCACGAATTCAATTCCGTTGTCCTGCTTTTTCCACAACTTGAGGTGTCCATCAACAGACGTCGTGATAATAAAATCGGTTCTACGAAGCATCTTAGAATACATTTGAATTTTCAGATTAAATACACACTTTGTTACAACCACAAAATTAACGGTGTCCCGGTGCATAAAGCTCTTGTAGTACTGATCGGTATTTGGGAGATGTTCCAAGTACAGCTTTTCATGGGGTAAAACTAACAAAATGGTTCTGCGTCCCTTGAGGCTCAAAATGGAGGAAATGAGATGGTTGACAAACCTTTTCGTTTCTTTTTGAGTCCGCCTTGCTCGCCAGCGGGCATCGGCATTGGACCTACATCGTCGTCGCTGTCATCTCCATTCTGGGCATCGTCGGGAGAGTTCTCGGGCTTGTCGTCGTCACCGTCGCGGGTCCGCTTTCCGAGGACTTCATCCGCCATGCTGGTCAGAGTTCAAGTCCTGCTTGCCAACGTCGCACAAAGTAAACAAACGCGATAAGATTAGGTTTGCAGGGCTTTTTCACGACCACCATTCACTCCTTCAATTCTCATTAATTTGGTCCATTTCTCGCGTTGAACACGCCCTATGAGCGCCAAATGCGCAGAACTGTTCACAAACAATTCCCAAATCCTGGTCTGTCTCGGTGGTTTCACTGTTCTCCAACCACTACCGCCCAAGCGCAACGAGCGCGACCGAGTACCCACAACATCCTCCACAGGCCGACCCCTTCCAAAACTGCGCAGAAAGTCGAAGAGCAAGACGAACAAATCAAGACAGTCCCCAGACATGGTAAGCAGTCAATCAATCAATTAGATACCCGCCTTACTTTCTTTTCAGTCAAACGAAATGCTCTCGGAGTACAGATGCTGTCGCGGACAGTCCATGAACAGGTCTTTAAAAACTGTTCTTTCCCCTCTCCACCACAAATGTACACCAATATCGCCCTCGAACACCTTGCCGCACATGAACTCGATCCCAGTCAATCCTCAAACTTACCCTCCACAGAATTCACTCTGCCTCCTTTGCAGGGTAATAATCTCCTCGAGCACTTTTACCGCATTGGTAGAAACACGGCAGGTGCTTACTATGAATCTGCGCATACCTTTGCCGAGTCGGACTTGCCTCCTCGGCCAGACAACTTCGACCTTCAGGCTGGCTGGACAAAGTATATATACAACGAGGACGGATCCAGTTACTCTGAACATGTCCCATACCCCATGCATAAAGGTAGTCCCGAACTCGCGCTCTGTTTCGATGTCGAGACGCTCCCCAACTATCATAAATATCCCATCATGGCGTGCGCGGCGTCGCCGAACGCGTGGTATGTCTGGATATCGCCGTGGATCTTAGACCCCTCCTCTACTTCTCCGGAACACCTCATTCCTCTCGGCCCTACAGACGTTCCTCGTGTCGTCGTTGGTCACAATGTTTCTTACGATCGTGCTCGTATTCTCGAGGAATACCATATCAATGGTACCCAGAACCGTTTCCTCGACACGATGGCGCTGCATGTAGCCGTGAAGGGTATTTCCTCTCACCAACGTCCTGCGTGGATGAAGCATCGGAAGAATAAAGAGGAGGATAAACTGCGGCGGGAGGAGGCTGTGGAGGCGATAGTCACCATGCTTCAGGACATCCAAGAGCAGTTGAATGATATGCATAAAGAGGCACAGGACGGGACACCTGCTGATGAAGAGAAACGCGCTCAACTTACGAGTCTCTGGCAGGATCTCCAAGAATCATTACCTCTCTTACAGACATCCCTCGAGTCTGATACCTTCACTCCTGGGCCGCCTCCCAGCAGCGCCGAGGAAAGTGACGAAGTCGATCGAAAGAGTTGGGAAGATCTGACTGCCATGAATTCCCTTGTCGATGTCGCCAAACTCTATTGCAACATCGACATCTCCAAGGAGATCCGTGACGACTTTATGACCCGCACCCCAGAAGAGATTCTCGCTGGCATCACCGACTACCTTAGTTATTGCGCCTCGGACGTCTACGTGACTCACCAGGTGTACAAAAAGGTCCTACCGGGTTTCTCGTCAAGCTGCCCGCACCCTGTGAGCTTTGCTGGGATGCTCACGATGGGAAGTGGATTTCTGCCCGTTAATGAGCAATGGGAGGCTTACTTGGAGAAAGCGGAAGCGATTTGGAATAGATTGGAAAAGGGCGTAAAGGAAGGATTGGAGTCTCTTGCGAGAACCGCGATGGCGTCCTTCAAATTAGACGAACCGAATCAGTTCGACGATGATCCTTGGTTGAGTCAATTAGACTGGTCTCCAAAAGCTGTCGGGAAAACTCGTGGTCTTTCGGACTCTAACTTGGAAGCCACTGTCGATGTACGTTGTATTCTCTCTTTGCTTGAGCTTTGTTTATGGTTTCGCAGGATGTAGCGCCGAAGGAGGAAAAGCCGGCTGACCCTATCTGGTATTCCGAAGTTCTCGCAGACCCGCTTTCCAAGAAGTCACTCGAGCGTCATCTCCCTCTCCTACTCCAGTTGTCGTACCAAGGAAATCCTCTCTTATTCACACCCAAGGAGAAATGGCATTACCTGTCGCCAGGTGAAGATGGGGAACCACAAGTCACCCGCCTTCCCACCTCTAAAAAGGGCATGAAAACATCTACTGTTCTCAGTTCTCGTCACGCGTTGATCCTGCTCAACAGCGGGGAAATGGACTCGTGCGATGTTGATTTGGCCAAGCGTGTTTGCACAGGCGAAGCCTCACCCGACGTGGTTGTCGCTTTGGCCAAATCGGTGCTCGAGCGAGGTCGGAGTGATGAAGATACTTGGAGTAGCCAATTGGACTGGAAGGAGACCGATGTGGATGCTAGCGAGGATGGCGCGCCCAAGGCGAAGCGAAAGACCAAGCCCAAGGTCGCAAAGCCGCCACCGGTTTATTGGCCCAAGTGGTTTTGGGACTTGACGAAACCGAAGAAGGGTATGCCTCCGGGTTCTCTGGATATCACGATGAAGAACCGCTTCGCTCCCCTTTTCCTCAAGCTAGCATGGCACGGTTACCCCGTCTATTATTCCCGCGAACACGGTTGGACCTTCCGAGTTCCTACCCCCGCTGATGGCGAACCACTCGATAAATTCAAGCACTTGAAGCCGCTTAGTTTCATTGACGATGCGGACACAAAACTCACTGCACTCCTGCAGAACGGATACACCTTCTACAAGCTCCCGCACAAGGACGGAGAGACGGCCAATGTCGGGAGCCCGCTTGCGAAGAGCTTCTTCGGGTATGCGTCTGACGGTACCCTGCGCAGTGGTGCTGGGGAGGCAGCAAAGGAGATGGTCGACGTCGGCGTGCAGTGCAGCTACTGGGTCAGTGCGCGTGATCGTATTCTCAACCAAATGGTCGGGTGGCAGGATCTCAAGGGCAAGAAATGGGACATGGGGCTTCCCGCCGAGCAGGATCCTGCGACTGTGGAAGACGGCGAGCTGCCCAAGAAGTGGGGTATGATCATTCCTCAGGTCATCACCATGGGCACCGTTACACGTCGTGCTATCGAGAAGACGTGGTTGACTGCGAGTAACGCCAAGAAGAACCGGGTTGGGTCGGAGCTGAAGGCGATGGTGCGCGCGCCGCCTGGATACTCGCTCGTCGGCGCCGATGTCGACTCCGAGGAGCTGTGGATCTCGAGTTGTATGGGTGACGCGCAGTTCGGGTTGCATGGCGCTACTGCGATCGGCTGGATGACGCTGGAGGGTACGAAATCTGCGGGTACCGATCTCCATTCCAAGACGGCTAGCATCCTGGGTATCTCTCGTGACCAGGCCAAGGTGTTCAACTACTCGCGTATCTATGGTGCTGGGATGCGTCATGCGATGACGCTTCTGCAGCAGGGTAACTCGAATCTGTTGCTTGAGGATGCTCAAAAACTCGCGCAGAATCTTTATACCTCCACGAAGGGCAAGAACACTCATCGCACCGAGATGTTTGGGAGGAAGTTCTGGTATGGCGGCACGGAGAGTTATGTCTTCAACAAGCTCGAGGAGATTGCGCTCTCTGATAGGCCGCAGACGCCTGCTTTGGGGTGTGGAGTGACTCATGCTCTATCGAAGGCCAATCTTCCTGAAGGCTTCGGGTCGGATTACATGCCTTCCAGAATCAATTGGGTTGTGCAGTCCTCCGGTGTCGACTACCTCCATCTCTTGATCGTCTCCATGAATCACCTAATTACGAAGTACGACATCCAAGCCCGTTATCTCATCTCAGTGCACGACGAGCTTCGCTATCTTGTCAAGGATGAAGACCGCTACCGCGCCGTTCTCGCGCTACAGATTGCCAACCTTTGGACGAGGAGCATGTTCGCGTATCGACTAGGGATGGACGATCTTCCTCAAGGTGTCGCGTTCTTCTCCGCTGTCGATATTGATCATGTACTTCGGAAGGAAGTCGACATGCCTTGTGTAACCCCTTCCCAGCCCAATCCAATCGCCCCGGGAGAATCCTTGAACATCAGTCAGGTTTTGGAGAAAACCAACAATGGGTCGCTCTGGGCCGACGGACGCCCGATGACGACACCGTCTGGCGATTGGTCGAAGCTCGACTCTTACGGATACGTCGAGCCGGACTGTTTGGTGCATCGTGCGCCCAACGCGGCGTGGCTCCGCGCGCAGGCGACGAATGACTTGGGGGAGATTAAGCACCTCGCTAAGCAGGTTAAGGGCAAGAAGGCTCAGGTTGAGCAGAAGAAGGAGGAGGAGAAAAAGGGTGACTCTGTTAGACGCAAGTCGAGGAGGAGGGGAGGCGCTGTTATTGGGAACGGCGAGGATGTCGACTGGTCGGAGATGATTGATCAGATTTATCAGTCTGGGCATCAGCTCAAGCTTTGGTAAATTATTTGTTGTTTATGTTATAGGGATGCTTGTTTTGCGTAGAATATAGTTTGCTATTCGTTTTCCAGTTATTTACTTGGGAGTACTTTTAAAACGTGCTTCTTTGCGTTAAGACGCGGCGTAGGTGCAGCACGCAGTCAATTCATGTCTAAGTGGAGGGCGACACTAGGTATCCATTTGGGGGTTCGATAAAAGAGAAGTCATTTATCCATCCATTCTATTTTCTATACCATTCTCGAACAAGTGGTGTCGCAGTGCTCGAACCCAGCCTTCAAGGGTTTCCCAAACGTGGACACGGGCACGTGACAAAGAACCATCTTGGCAAACGATTGTCATTGTCACATTCTGTCCACAGGCTATTGCCATTGTCGCAACCGTCCACGAGATTTCCATTGTGCTCAGCTAGGTCCACACTCTCTCCATTGTACGGGCTCCCACGAGGCGTTCATTGTATCCCACATTTGGTAACCGCCACTCGCGATTGTCCTGCATATAAATACGGCAGCCATGCACGCTCTACTCTTGTTCATCGACTTTTTCCCCGTGCCCTCACCGCCGGCTATGCCCAAGTTCAAGAAGTCTCGCTCACCCTCGCCCGATAACTTCCTCTTCAACGACGCAGATGTTACTACCAGTCTCATCGCTTCCCGGGAGGGTTCACCCACTACCCCGCCTCAGATGACGCGGGCATTGGAAAATCTCACGCAGACACCTGGGAACAGAGGAACATCGAGCCATCTCAACTATGAAGAGCATCATCATCGTAAATCCGTCGATGTATACGTCGATGAAGACCTACAGACCTCTCGCGTCTTCTTTCCCACCGACATCTTCCTCCACGTCCTCCTTGGTCTGCCTAAGGACTGGGAGTCTGACGAGCCGATGCAATCTCTCATCGACACCGTCCTCAGGAACGCCGCCTATCGCAAGCACCGAAAAGCTTACAAGGAGACCTGCCTCCAGCGTATCGAGCACGAAAATCAGTTATATGATGATTATCTGGATATGTGTAATACTGCCACTCGTATTATCGTCAAAGAGGACGGGAGCGACGCTTCCAAGTCGTTGTGGAGCTATCGCCAGGATCACAACCCTCTTCTAGGCTCGAAGGCCAAGCGTTTGCCTGATGGGATGACTACCTCCAAAGCGCTATGGAAGGGATCTCGTAATCAGATGCGAACGGGCAAAGGACCAGAGAATCCTTTCGGTTGGCCTCAGGGTCAACTTTTCGTTGACTTGAAGCCAGTCCTGCGTGCCCTCGATCGTGGCTCGACGTGTCCATACACAGTCTTGGGCATCGGTATGTCTTTCTAAAGTTGTTTTCTTTATTCATCTAACGTGTTACATAGATGACATGGATCCTAGAGACATGCGCGAACTTTTGGATGCTGTCGAAAGAGTTGAGAAACGACAAGGCATGTCGTCAGACATTGGCAATCATCTTCGAAACGCCAAAAAGCGCGCGTCTGAGTCTACAACCGACATGCGTGCGGCGAAGAGGTCCAAAACACAAAACTCTCTTTCCGCCCTGGCTGCCTCCGGTGGGCTGACTCTGTCGTCCATTGACATGCAACCGGTCGACGACTCCAAAAACCGACACTCTGTCTCTCGTCAATGCGCACGATATGCGCTCGAAGTCCTCTCTAGCGCTGGATTTCGGTCTCACAGTTTCGGTTTGCTCATTGGAGTAAATGAAATCCAAATCCTCTACTACGACCGTTCCATCATCGCCGTCTCTCAGCCCTTCCAAATGGTCGACCTCGAGGTCCAGCCGGCTAAACGTGTCCAATGTCTGGATGAACGCCGCTTCATCGCCGTCCTCATCTGTCTCCAGCGCGCCACTTTAGCGCAGCGTGGTATCATGGAGAACTTGATGCCAGACCCGTTTCTGGAGGTGTATCAAGACTATACCAAGGACATGGCGAAAGATCCTAAAACGCTTTTCATTGGGCGGCAGATAACATTACAGGTTGGAAACCAATCGGTCTTGGTAACGCTAGGCCGCATCGTGATGCGCCAACCGGGAATCATTGGACGGAATACATGCGTCGTCGAAGGAAAGTCCGATGCGTGGCCAGACAAGGAGCTGGTCGTCAAGATCAGTTGGCCTGCAGCCTCCCGGGTACCCGAGAACACCTTCGTCGACGAGATCAAGAAAGCGGCGGAGGCACAGAAATCTGCGGCCTGGGTTTTGGACCATATTCCGACTGTGTTGCACTCTCAAGATTTCCCTCTTCTGCCGGATAGCCCTGGCAGCAAGCTCCGCGAGTACCTCTCGGGTCCGGATGTCAAGTTTGTTGACGAGGCGTTTGAGTACGAGCTCCGAGTCTGTCGAGTGAGCGTTCATGAGCGCCTTCACCGCCTGGAGGCATTGACGGCGCCGGAAGATTATGCGCGAGTTCTTTTCGACGTTGTCCAAGGTATGTCCTCCCGGCCTTCTGCTGTGCTGTAATGCTGACTTTCGTTGTAGTACACCGTTGGATCTATGACCATCCTCGAATTCTCCACCGAGATCTTAGCCAAGGAAACATCATGTGGCACCGCCGTAGAGGTAGAATCTGCGGCGTCCTCAATGACTTTGATTTGTCGTCCTCCCGAGACGCCACCGGCGCTTCCTCCAAGCAGCGTACCGGAACTCGACCCTATATGGCTCACGAGTTACACGACTGTAACGGCAACCCTCCCATCCATCTATATCGCCATGACCTCGAGTCAATCTTCTACATCATCATTCTTCTTTCCTGCGCCTCGGCGCTGATGACGGAACTCGGCGACGATGGCTCTTATCTCCAGGCCATCAAATCCTCCCCCTACCGTCAATGGCTGTCCATGCCAGATGCCCAGTTGTATGACAAGAAACACACGATGATCTCAAGGTTCGACGCGCGCTCTACTCCTGTCCCACATGATTCATTCGGGGACTTTGCTCCGTGGCTACAACAGCTACACAAACAGTTTGCGACGGGGATTTATAAGATGCTTGGTGCCTCTCTTTTTGGCACAGACGGAGGGTCTGTTTGTGACAGTGCGACGTTGGGCGGTGTCGTCACTTACGCCGCCTTTATGGACATCATGAAAACCTTTGGAGGGGTTGATCTGGAGGTCCTGTACTCGGTTTCTGAGGAGGATTGAAATCTTATGACTGTTCTGCATTCATGTATATATGTACATTATCGATAGATCGTAAACACACGATTTTGTTATGTATTATTCAATGTTCAAATACTCAGCGCGACTCAGATTAGACTTGGGCGAGCTCGTGGTGTTGGGAGTATGACGCGGAAATAGACACTTTGGACGTCAAACTCAGGTCTTGATATTGCCATTACTATGAAGCTATGTTACTTTCCCGGCTGATACCATGATACTGCGTGTTCTGATGAACATCGGGACTGACGACAGACGCTGTACTAGCAAGATTGGGAACTTCAGACTCGTCGGCGACCGAAATACAGGAGGCTTGCGGCTTGCTTTCTCCTGCACAATACAACTTGAAGAATATACTTGGGGCAGAGCAGTACCGCACACATGAGCAATAAAAGATCCAGGCCCAAACTCCAAAACTTGTCTCCTGGACTCGACACATGCCTCAGCCCACACAATAGATGGAAATCTATCGTGGCGCGAGCACGTGACGCACACGTCCTAACCTCACTCCTGCCTCACAGCGTTAAAGAGGATCCTCTATTTTGGCAACGCTCAATTATTCAGACGATTGTAGTGCGCGCCGGTTTTTCTTCCTCGGTTGGAGAACAGCGAAACCACCGAGACAGACCAGGATTTGGGTCGGAATTGTTTGTGAACAGTTCTACGCATTTGTAGCTCATTGGGGCGTTCAACGCGAGAAATTGGCAAAATTAATGAGAATTGAAGGCGCGAAGGGTGGTCGTGAAAAACAGCCCTGCAAACCTAATCTTATCGCGTTTGTTTACTTTGTGCGGCCTTGACAAGCAGGACTTGAACCTCGACCAACTTGAACATGGAGGATGCGGTCCTTGGAAAGCGGACTCGCGACGACAAGCCTGAGAACGTTCTCAACGATGTGCAGATTGGGGATGACAACAACGACGATGTCGGTCCAATGCCGAAAGGTGAACTCAAAAAGAAACGAAAAGGTTGGTCTACCATCTCATTTCCTCCATTCTGTGCCTCAAGGGACACAGAACCATTTTGTCAGTTGTACACTATGATGACCTGTATTCGGAGCCTCTCCCAAATACCGTCAACAGCTTTACGCGTCATCTCGAAGCCCCTTCATTCGCTACGGTTCTTCGTATGTTCTACGGCATGTACATACCGCGCGAGTTCGTTCGTATACCCGAAGACCATCGGCCCAGTACGGTCTCATATGACACTGCAAAGGAATACCTAAAAACCTGTCTCCGCACAGTTTCCTGCTCTAGCCCCGCGGTGGAAGAAGCCGTTATCCACGATGGTTCAGCATACCATCAGCTCATTGCATACTTTCAGCATCTTGCATGGTATGCCACTGCCCAGGACGCCACCACCCTTCCCCCACACGGCCCTGCTATGGGTTGGTCCGATCTCAACCAATCTCATGCATCCTACGTACTATCCAATCTGAAGCAACGGTTGGCTATCCAGCGCATTGAGTGGTGCATACGGAAAGAGGTCCACTACCAGGTCTATTGGCCAAATACCTTAATTCGGGTCCTTTTTTATCGTGCCACCGACGTCCTGTGGCTCCTCCGTCGCATCGCCGACAATGAAACCTCGGTTGAAGCAGCTCTGAAAGAGCTCGTCACTCTTGGCATTCAGTTCACTTTCGCCACTACAGCTTTTACCCATAGTATAACTCCGGCGCTGCCAGCGTCAGCGTCCGAGGCGATTCCTTGGCGGTGTTCTCCTTTTACAGCGACCACTGTCGATTATCAGGAATACCTTGCCCGCCGCGCTCAGTTGTTCTCTTCCACTTCAGTCCTTCGTGCCGCGCTTCTCAGTGGTGGTATTATCTGGCGCATTGCCATGGAGCATACCTCGAACCCAGTCAGTCTTCTCACTACCACGGCTGATGAAATCCGCCATATAGGTTCTCGGGCACGACTTCCCAACCGTGACGTTCTCGCGGAGCTAAACCTCACCGAGGAGCAAACGCAGCTTATCATCGGCGTGTATCGCGTCAGCTCAACCTCGCCTCCGCCAAAGAATTGCAGAACAGTTTCGTGGTTCCCGTCACAGACGTCTTTCGCGAAGAGTGGTGTAAATGTGGGCTTTTGGAGTAATGACGCCGAGTCTTGGTATCAACTTCGTGTGCACAACTACCTCCATGGGCTCAAGCAACCGGTTGCCACACACAAGGTATGGGCTAGCACCTTGAATCTATACCAGCATGCAAACAGGGTTGCCCGTGGGTACGAGGATCGTGCACGTAGAGTGCTAGATGCTGCTCTGGGCTTTGAGTGGTAGCTTTCATATCACTGGCGTTTCGCAATGTTTTGTGTATCCCGGTGCATGTACGAAGTTGCCGTCAAGTCGTTTCAAGTATGTGCAGTATAGTAATTCAATTGTTTAGGGCAAGCTTGGCGTTGCAAGATATAATTCAAAAGAGCACAATATATTGACATCAAATATCAAAAAGATCTATGGTCATGAACGAGAACTTGTCCGTCAAGGTCATACTGTTCATTATCATTAATTCCTTCCCTCCTGCTCCTCATCCCGCTTCTTCTTCTCCTCTTCAAGACGAGCCATAACCTTGTCGACCTCATGCTGCCAATCCGTCCTCAAGCACAGAAGAGATCCAAAGACGGCACAGTACACCAAGGACACGGTAAGGCCAAGCCACAGGCCGTGAAGCCCCATGTGCGCTTTGAATGTAAGAAGGATTCCAAGCGGAATACCTACGACGCCGGCGCTCAGTCGAATCGAAAAGACTACGGTGGCGGGGGACGCACCAATAATGTAGTATGCACTGAGGTTGAGGATAGCACCGGTAATCTGTTTGCCGCGCGCACGGAGGATGCCCGCAGAAACAGCAGCACCGCCATCGAACACTTGGAAGATCGCACATAGCGGAAGGATAGCCGCCGTGGTGGCGAGAACCTCTACACTCATGGTTAGCAAAATCGTATAGGAAGACGACTGACAACCCACCAGGATCGTCGTTAAAAAGTCTGCCCCACGAATTACGGAACGTCAAGAACAGCATGCTGATTAACATTGAGCCACGTTTGAGCTAACAGTGCGGTGACACGTACCATGAGATGCCCGAGAGCAAGAGTGACATGAGCAACGACGTCTTGGACGCAACTCCGGCACGGTGGGCGTTGCTTTCACCTAACAAGTTTCCGATTCTGACGCGATTCAGCGTACTGTCACCGAAACAAAAAAAGTTGACTAACCTGACAGACGAAGCGATCGACAGTGCGAACGGAGCCTGAAATGTTGTAGAGCACGACACCAAAAGCACCGATTGAGTTGCAAGCGCCACGGGTCCAAGCCTACGGTCTAATGTTCGGGTTAACGAAAACAAGCAAAGTGAAGAAAAACTTGCAGAGAGGCCGCTAATCCAACGAGCTCCCATGCCCACCACTCGGACGCAGTTTGGCCGACACCACCGAGTCCTAGTTGAGCTAGAACACCAAGAGAGGTGAAGCTGCGGCGCGAGAAGGCGTGCCATGCAGTGTGAGGAGCGACGAAGATTCCGTAGAGGATCGACAGGATGGACACGAGATTGAATGAAATGGCAGTCGAAATGGGTGCGCCGATGAACCCGAGGCGAATGGGCTCAGGACCCCATACTGTCAAGTCACAAGTCAGTCTTGTCCAGTGCCACGGCGGATGTAAGAGATCGTACCAAGCAAGTAGTTCAAAAACGCGTTGATCGGGGCGACAATGAAGATGATCCGGGTGGGCACAGCAAATAGTCCTGCGGGCGACTAGTGTCAGAGGTATAATAAGGAGATTGTCAAGTGAGTATACCTTGTGATTGAAAGTAGCGCCTGCTGATACAGTTGAAGGCGTACGCTAACAAAGCAAGTGTTTAAAAGTCTAAATAACGTCCAGAAATAGACGCGTACCCGGAAGACCAAGAGAGACCCAGCGCAAATAGGTCGCGGCGAGTTTCGCGACTTCTGGGTCTTGCTTCAAGAAGAGGAGGATCGCCTCGGCGTTGAACCAAACCGCGTACATGGGCTGAATGGATGTTCAGTCATGAGAACAATTTGAATAGGCGCAATTACGAACAATGAGTAACGCGGCGACGACGACGACTGAAAGAGGTTAGATGATTCGATACGTCAAAAGATGTTTGAGACGCACCCATGCGCTGACACCACAAGCCGACAAGCTTCGGATGAGGAGAAGTCCAAGCCGAAGGAAGCATAGTATCGAGAGCGCTGGTAAAGCCCTGAATGATGGAGAATCCGCTGACGCTCGCGGTCATGGAGCCGAGCGTGATGGCAGCAAGCGCAGTCGTCGAAATATGGCCAACGGAAAGGGTAGATGCAATAACAAGACTGTATTCAAGAACGTGTGTACTGTTTCACTATGAGTACAAAAGGCCAACATTGCATGAAGGTTACTCACCCAAAGACTGGCAGACCATACTTTGTCAGGATCCCAAACTCTTCCCAAATCATAGCGGCCTCTCCAACGACCTGTGGGTTTTCATCCGCGTCTTCAAAAATTCGAGGAACGGCAGGGTTGATGAGTGGGGTGTTCTCGTTTGCTGTAGGGATACTGGCCATGCTTGGCTTGGATGGACGGCGATGCAAGAACGGGGTCTCTTCATTGGGTTCGTCGTCCGTGTCGTCGAGCTGATGATGACTCGCATATCTGGAAAGTAGAGCATAGTCTGAGGGAATGCTGCTGCCTGATGCCGCTTGACGATGAGGAGACGACATTTTTGCCAATGATGGTACAAGAACAACCTTGGTCTGCAGGAAACGGAACCGATTTTATAGCCGCTGTTGACGGAAGGAGAAAAAATTCAGCTGATCAAAAGAAAATTTGAGACCGATAAGACCGCGTGGTTCGGTGAACTTCGGTGTTGGAAAACAAAAATGCATTATGATGAGTACAAGTGGTATCTAACTGCTATAAATCCTCAATGGAGAGCTGATGGAGAGCAAGTAATCGCTTACTTGCTGACCCAGTTTCCCAGCATCAACCAGTCGCATTCCTGCAAAAACCTTCATCAGTAAAAAGAACAACGGGCAAGGTTAGAAGCGATCAGAAAAAAGTAAAAGTCTCGACACAAGGATTAAGACAGGGATAACTGTAGGATTATTCTCATCCTATGATGAGAGAAAGAAATTGACACGAACCTTGACGACAAAGCCGCCAACGGAAGGGTATATCCTAAAGGAAAAACGTAAGTTTCTGAGGGATGCAAAGAGGTGGAAAAATCAGTTGTAAAAGAATCGTCAAATAGACTGATCAAAGCCAGTGAATCGGATTTTTCAGTGTGATAAAAAGAATCGTCATGCAGCAAGTGGGAGGAGCACATACCGTGAGATGGTGGTAGCAGAGCAAAAGCAAAAAACGCGGTTTATAGGGGCACTTCAAACTCCGCCGGATCGAGCCGAATCTCGACGAGCGGGGATGTCGGGATGGTCTTGACGACGGCGGCCAAATAGGTGGGAATACCGACGGCCAGTCGACGCGAAGGCGCACTCATCGCGGACAGCCCGCTCGGCCGAAGCATTTGGATGACTGTTTCAACTGCTCCATGCCGTCAGCAAATTGGCTTGGCTACATTCCACCACTACGCCACGGTGCTTGCCAGCCCAACGTCGCCTAACAGAGGACCTCGCGTGACGACTGCAACGTATGCTTCTTGCTCAGCTGAGCTACCCGCTCTCATTGCCGTCCGTGTAGCCTGCTTCGCCTCGCCCTGTGATCCCTCCACAACACTTCACGTGTCTGATGTCTGGGAAGCGCTTCAGCCTTTTTAAATACAGACCAGAATCAAGAACCGAGTCCATTTGTGTAGCCATGGCCCTCATAGCGCTGGCAGTCCCGACAGTCTTTGCCTTTATGTTTTTGGCTGGTCTGCAGCAAGTCCCTACTCCTACAATTGCTTTGAACCTCGGAGATGAGGTCGGGCGTCTACCATGTATGTCCTCCAACTCCCTATTCTACTTTATACTGACAGATATTAGTTATGGGCTACAATAGTACGTCGTACAGCTTCATCTTGTGAATTTCAAATTAACCCCCCGCCTTAGCTTGGAACGCGTACTTTGTATGCTACAATCCTTCCTGCCCCTCTTCTCTCTAACGATCAGACAGTGCAACATAAATGAAGATCTTGTCTACACCACGGCAGAGCTTATGGTATCACTTGGACTAGCCGTATGTACACATCCAAATCTACGTTCATCAATAACATCTCCAGCAGGACGTCGGTTACAATTATGTCAATATTGACGACTGCTACTCGGAAAAGCAGCGAAGCGCCAGTGGAGACATCCTAGCCAGTGCGCCTTCTCATCATGACACTTGTAACGTTCTTAAGGCCATCACAGATGCGGAGCGGTTTCCTTCCGGAATGAGAAATCTGACGGACAAGATACATGCTCTAGGATTGTGCGTTCGTTTTCTCCGAGCTTTAGCCATACTGATCCATACTCCTAGAAAGACCGGCATCGTAAGCTCCTCTACTTTAGTCCACCGCCGACCTCACCGTAAGTAGTACAGTGACTCGGGGTGGTTCACCTGCCAAATGTATCCCGGATCATTCCAAAACGAAGAGAGGTCTGTTTGCTGTCCAGCATCATTCCCTTTTCCCACTCAAAGCTTCCAAGAGACGCGCATCTTTTTAACGTTGAATGGGGCTTTGATCTGTTAAAGTACGCTCTACTTCTAGATCTGTTTGGATCCAATGCTGATCTTGTCAAGGTTTGATAATTGCGCGGGTACGAAGCTCAACGCAATCTAGCGAACACTCGAAATGACCTCTCTGTCAGTGCCTTTCGATGCTATTATCAAAGAGGGTCAGGTCGGAAGTGAGGATACCAATATAGCAACCTTCCCCGCTTATGTCCCGTTGCAGAATTCGCTCGCATGTCCAACGCCATCAAGGATCTCGCCAAGACCTCTGGGAAACCGCCTATGTTATTCTCTTTATGTCAATGGGGACGCGTTAGTACCTCTTATACGTGATCAGCAATGCGGATCTCATCGTGTGGCAGTTACAACCATGGCTTTGGGCAAGAGAGCTGGGCCAATCCTGGAGGGTATGTTCCACGGCGCTTTACACTTTTTCCCTCGCTCATCACATTGACAGACAACCGACGATATTGGCGCAAACTGGAACTCGCTTGCTGGAATCATCAATCAGTAAGTCTTTCCTTGGTCATCGTTCATTTACCAAACGTCATATAGGAACTCGTTCCATGCTTGGGCGTCAGACTTTTATGGCCACAACGATTTAGATATGGTGTGTATTTTCAGTCAGACCTTGGCATCTAGTTACTAAATGTTCCTTAGCTCGAGATGTATGTCCCTGCTATTCGGCGAACTCTAGGCTAACTTGTATGCAGTGGTAACGGAGACTTAACCCTTGCCGAATCTCAGAGTCATTTCACAGCTTGGGCGTTCTTGAAGTCCCCTCTACTTATCGTTTGTCGTCATAATTTCTCATGTTCGCCCGATTCCAAGACATTTACAGGGAACCGACGTTCGTGAACAGTGTTCAATTGACAGCTGCAGTACTGATCATCACCATAGCTTTCGAAAGTCAGCGCCCAAGCCTTGACAGTGTTGAAGAATACGGAAATCATCGCTATTAATCAAGACCCGGTCGTGGGTCCCGGAGTTGTTCCGTTCAGATGGGGTATTAACGTATGTTGATTGGGTCTTGTTCGCTCTGTCATTAATCGAGCTATAGCCTGATTATACCTTCAATGCGACGCATCCCGCGCAATACTGGAGTGGTCAAAGCGAGAATGGAACGGTGTTCATGCTTGTCAGTAGCCTTTGCCTTTCGTATCGTCTTGACACTAATCTGACGACAGATCAACACACTTGACGAGCCGGCCGACATGTTCTTCAACCTTACAGAATCACCATGGATACGTTGGGGAAGACAGTACTCCGTTAGGGTGCGTAAACATTCGTCTGTTTCTGTGTCTTTACTGGTCGCTAATATCATAAAAGGATCTTTGGACTCATACTGACAACGGCACGGCCGTACGGAACTTCACTGCCAAGGCTGTTCCGCGACATGGAGTTGCAGCGTTGCTGTTGAAGGACGCTGGCGATGAGCCACAGGATGAGGGCCTCCCTCCGTGTGCGTTCTACGAGTGGTGGGGAAACCCGTGGTGTATCGACCAGAATGGCACAAAGATCCAACCGACGTGAGATTGATGGTACCACCAGGCTGGTATGGACCTCTATATTTAATACTAGTACTATGCGCTGTACTATCACATTCGCATATATCCCGAACCAGTTATCATATTTTAAATATCCCAGGCTCCTATTGCGCTATGTATCGTGGAGTGCTTGTTATTGGATTTCCTTGCACGTGGTCGCTCCCTTTGTTCGTTGACTACTACCACCTCCACACTCCCCTCCTGCATCCTTTACTCTCCCAAACGCTGAAATTCCGAAGATGTCGAACGTCGCAGTACCAAACATGAGCAACGACGCGCCCGCCCCACCCGCGTCGCGTACTGCTAAAAGGCAAAGAGCTGGCGAGGCCGCAGACAAAGCCAGTCGAAAAAAGAGGGCGTTAGCCAAGCCAAACACGGATCTAGTGGCCTACAAAGCGCATTCTGATCTTCTTAACAAGAAGCTGCGCAAGCTGAAGTCCAGCTGCAAGTCGGACTGGAAGACGGGCTGGGAGGAGCAATCAGAATTCATGGCTGAGATCTGCGGCGGAGTCGCCGAATGGCTTAACGACCTCTGGAACGCTATGATGGTCCATGGCGAAGACCCAAAGGTCATATGCACATGCGTGCTACGCTGCTCGGAGATCATTCGCTCCGTGAGGAACTGTAACAGCCAGTACGTCGAGTGGGATTTTTATTCTGCGATCAACTGACGCGTTTAACAGGAGCGAATTCGACGATATCGACGTGGATGTGCTCATTCAAGACGACAAGAAGAACACGATCTACAAACACGAGTTCCACATTGATATCGCTCTGCAATGGTTCTGGAGGGAACTGTTGGTCCTTTTCGAAACAAAGGGTCATGAGTCGTCCCAAATTATGGACGACCTGGATGGTATGAAAATCAAAGATAATGTTTTACAAATGATTCGCACCGATCCGGAAGGTTAGTCTTCGAATAACGCGCTTGTGGCGTCTGCTGACTAATATCTATCAGCCACGGAGGACAGTCGTGGCGCTCCTTTCTGGGATCAGCACTGGACTGAAGCCATGCACGAGGCCGGAAAGAAAGTTCTTGCGGCTCGCGACGCGAAGGATTTGGCCAAATTTCTGAAGGAGCCTACTCTCTCCATGTACAAGATCCTGGCAACGCCGGCATTCAAGCCAAGGCTCATAGATGCGGTCCAGAAGAACATTGCCTCGAACATGGAACGCACCGTCTCGTATCCGGATGCGGTCGAGATTTACAAGATGAACGCGCTCACGGACGACATTATCGCTCTGATCCCAAAGGTGTCTGACGTGCCCACACTCGGTTCGATTGCAAAATACCTCTCCACTCAACCAGCTAAAGAGCAAAAAGAGGCTGGGGCAAAGGTCCTCAGAGACCTATTGCTCTCTGCGAAGAGCGATGTCCTCGCCGAATTGCATTACGCGTTTCCCAACCTCAACGATGCCTTGGACTGGCTGGATGGGGACATTATCCCCAAGATCCCGGAAGCCGTCCGGATGAAGGAGCGGCACTACCCGTACGACAAGATGGGGAACACGCTTGAGAAGATTCTGGAAAAGTTTGTTCAAAAGGCGCGCTCTAGTGCGCGGTATGATGAGGATCCTTTGGATGAGGACTTTTACGAGAACCAGATGTACGGTGGATGTCGCTCGGATAGCGATGACGACGAGAGTCTCATCTTAGCGGAGCGCGAGGAGATGAGGATGGGTCCTGATGTGGAGAAGGGTATCACTGACGCGCTGCTGATCCTTGGAGAGTGGCCGGACCAGGCTGAAGCCGCTGCTGTTTGGGATACGGTGCGCTGGAAGAATGGCCATGATCCGTATGGTATTTACGGTGCGATGGATGCTTTGGCGTTCGAGTGAGTTCTTCCCCCTCAAATCTGATGTCTGACTGATGGGTATTTGGTAGATGTGAAAGTGTTAAACCGCGAGTGGCGGACGGTATTCGCGCCATGGCGAAAACGTTCATGTGTACGGATCTGGCTGCACTGCAGAAGTATATGCCAAAGCGGATGGCTTCCGGCGGGATGAGGCTGCCCAATTTCAGATAAGATGTAGATTTTCGTTTATGGACGCATTGATATAGATTTCAACTTCGACTATGTACTTTCTATTACTGCTCTTGGTTCTCTTCCTGAAGACGTATCATATCGTTTCGCAAGGACCTTTTTGGGCTCGAAATCTGACACGCTTCTTCTCAATGTTATGATCAACGTTTCCACAAGAAGAGTCTAACAAACTTTTACCTCTCCGGTTGTGTGCCCGACGCGTTCCAAGTTATGTAAAAATCCCCGTTTCTGGACTTATAAGCGCCTAAGAGCAATCACATTCTCCTGCTTCTGAATTCCATTGTCTCTCTCCGCGAAGTATTACATGCCAGAAACGAAATCCAACGCTGCGTCGGGCTCTTCCAAGTCCAAGGACGACGCCAGCGCCGCCGCATTGGCGCGCGTTGCTACTTTCCTACAGCAAGCGACGGATGCTGCCAAGGCGATCAAGAGCTTGCCTCCCGCTGGAGTCGCCGACCTGAGGCGCGCGCGCAGCATGGCGGCCGCGCTGCTGGATACCCTCCCTCCAGATCCTTCCCTCGAGCAGATCAAAATCATCGAGTACAAGGGGCGCCTCGATGCTCTGCTTTCCATGCTGGAAGATAGTTGTGCAGTTGACCGGCAGGCGGGGTATGTGGATCAGTTGGTGTATATGGACCAGATGTGTACTGCGATGAGCACGTGGCTGCCGATTATTTGGAGTGCATTTGAGTGCGGCGCGGACTTGAGGCTCGTGCGGGGGTCTGTTGTGACGTGTAATAAGATGGTGGATGCTATGTGGGAGCTTTGCGAGATTCGGTGAGTACCTTTAACTTCAAGTAATTTCGCGTTGAGGTGCTGACAGCTGCCACTTAGCGCATCGGGTCAGGTCGTTATTAAAAACGCGGCAGGCGACGTGATCTTCAAATCCAGCGGTGATCGTGATCTTTCGGATGCTTTGAACTGGTTCTGGAGAGAGCTCTTGATCTTTGACGTGCTGGCTCGGAAGGGTGATCCGTCGTCGTCCACCATCCTTGCCGATCTGAAGGACCTAAGGATGACCAAGGGTGTATTTGGATTGCTCCCATCGGACGGTCTGTTTACAGTCAGTTATTTCATGCTTAACTTCTGATAAGTTGTATGCAGGTAAGAAGGCCGATTTATTCAATAAGCATTGGACTCCGGAAATGCACGAGGTGGCACAGAAGCTATTGAAGCTGCGAGTACGGTGCTCTTTCCCTTTGTATCTTTGCTGTCAAACTGACACGGTTCTCCTTAGATTTGAAGGAAAGAGATGGTAGTAATCATTTTGGCGGCGTACCCTGAGTTGTTCAGACTTGCCTTCTATTATTCTATACTTTTTGGCACCACCCAAAGAGGTGGTAGACGATTTCAAGGTGTCGTGATAGTTTAACAGGAAAAGTTCAAAGTAGTCGAGAACTATGGGCTAGAGTGGGGTTCGTTCAGATTTACCCACGTGGGTATCCTGCCATCAACCACGATCAACCGCATCTATCCCTCAGAATTCCACCATCTCTTTCGCCTTTTCACGCGTTAAACATGCCAAAAACGAAAGCGGTTGCAGCTTCCGACAATGCTGCGGGCCCATCCACCAAGCAACGAACTGATCAGGACGACGCCAATGCCGCCACATTATCGCGTGTTGTTACCCTCTTGCAGGAAGTCATGGATGTTGCTAAGACTGTCAAAGACCTGCCTCCCTCTGGAGTATCCGACCTGAGGCGCGCACGAAGCCTAGCGGCCGCGCTATTGAATACACTCCCTCCAGATCCAGTCATCGAAAACCTCAAAATCATCGAGCACAAGGGACATATTGATGCTAAGCTTTCGAAGCTACGGAGCAGCTGTGCAAGCGATTGGCACGACGGGTATGATACCCAGTGGGAGTATATGGAACAAATTTGCACAGCGATTGGCAAATGGCTGCCTGCTATCTGGAGTGCCTTTGAGACCGGCGCGGATTTCCAGATTGTGCGCTCGGCTATTGTCTACTGTACCCAGACGGTGGATGCTATATGGGACTGCGAGAGTCGGTGAGTGTTTTGCTGGATTCACTCCGTTTTAAGACACTGATTTTTTTTTTCAGTGCTGAGTTTTCGGACGCGTCTACCAAGGTCCTCCTACAAAATGCAGCAGGGGAAACGATCTACAAATCCAATCGCCATATCTCGGCTGCTTTGGAGTGGTTTTGGAGAGAGCTCTTGATTGTTGATGCGAGTCAGCAGAGCGATCCGTCCTCGTCCACGATTCTAGCGGATTTGGAGGAACACAAGATGACCGAAAAAGTATTCAAGATGCTTGCGGCGCCTTTGTCCGATGGTTGGATCCAATTGGACTTTTCTGTGCTTCTCTGATGTTCCACGCAGGTAAAAAGACTTCCAAGCGCAAAGATTCTTTCGATAAGCATTGGACTCCAGAAATGCATGACGTGGCACAGAAGCTAGTCTCTGGGAGAGAAAACAAACGGATAGCTCGGTTCTTGGAGCAGCCGACCCTTGCATTGTACAACCAGATCGTAACGCCAGCACTCAAGCCATCGCTACTCGCTGCCGTTCGTAAAGACCTGGCTGCGGGCATGAGCTGTAAGATGGCGATTGGAGACGCCGTCGAGATCTTCAGAAAGAATGATCTGCTTGACGATATCGTGCCTCTGATTCCACAGGTGTACGACGACAAAATCCGTCGTGCAGTCGCCAAAGTTCTTTCAGGAGAACAAGTCAAGAAGGAGTATAGAGAGGAGGGTCTAAAGCTTCTGAAGAATGGACTGGAAAGGGCAAAGAATGCTGTAATCGGTGAGCTGGAAGGGGTGTTGCCAGGCCTCGATGAGGCGCAGGATTGGCTTGACGAGGAGGTCTTCTCCGAGTTCACGGAGGAAGATCTTCTCAAGGAGCGCTGTCCTCCGTATGACGAGACGGGTCGAAAGTTGGAGGATGCTATAGAGAAATTCATCGAAATTGCCAAGAATCCCGATGGGCTGGATGGGTATTACGGGAGAGGGCGCGGGAGAGGGTATGGGAGAGAGTACGGGAGAGGGTACGATTCGGAGAGCAGCGATGGCGGAGATCATCCGGAATTGGCGAGAGATATAATGGATTGGCTTCAGCTTTTGGGAGAATGGCCCAATAAGGCTGAAGCTGCTGCTGTCTGGGACAAAGTCCGGTGGAAGAATAGTGCCGGCCCGTTTGGTATGAACGGGATTATGTCTTCTTTAGGCTATACGTATGGCGCTTTCTTCGTTTTCAAGTCTTCTGGTAGCTGACCTACTTGTTAGATTTGAAGAGAAGAGATGGTACCTGTCGGAAGGCATTCGAACCATGAACAAGGTGTTTGCTTGTGCGGATATGGAGGCTCTTTCGGAGTACATACCAAAGACGACGACGTCTATTGGGGGTTTCACGTTTACGTCGCGACCTATGATTCTTACTTGATGATTTAGCTGTTGTTCTATGGCATTTTGATACATCTCACTGCGAATAGTATTGATCCTGTTACTGACACCGCCGGGAGGTTTCAGCGCCACCCTAGCGCTGAGCAGTCAGTAAAAGCCTTCGTTATTGCAACGATGAAAAATGATTTGAACCAGTTTCGGCATCGGATGCGATAACAACTACGCCATCGCCCCGTGCAATGTTATGCAGTCGGTCTTTCATTGTATAATTTGCCATCAATTCATGGAGGGCTTAAGTATCTCTCTGGTCGCCTTGTTCACTGTAGCGCAGCTTTCCGAGTACATCGGAGTCAAGCCTTGACCCATATTCTCACGTCGGGATTACGTCATACTCCCGCCCCTCTCCCGCTCACTCGCTCAATTTCATCGATGTCAGGCATCAATTTCAATGAGAGAAATATTGCTGTGATAGCATCCCTTATAACACACGTCGTTGTTCATGAAAAAGCGCTATGTGTTACGGTAGACGCAACACTGAAAGTCGGGTGATAGAGTACGGTGAGGCGAATACAACGACAACAACCAGAATCGCTTTGCGTCGCATATTTCCGTTCAAGGTACGTGGCTCATGTTAGATGCCATTGCGCGCCCTCCTGGTCTGTGCACCTGTTACATGTGACAATGTCACGCACGTATTTGCAAGTCCAAGGCCTCGAAAATGCTCTCTTGCTCAAACCTCCATGTCGGAACCTCACCGTTTCTCTCCTATCGATGTGCAAGAATTTCTGTCAATTTTTTACGCTCGACCACCCAATGAAACGCTAACAGAATGATTCCATGGTGACTGGACGATTGGCTCACTCGGAGCAGTAGCTTGAGAGGAGCGGGAGACCAGGAGAAGCAGAAATGGGACGATTGAGGAGGATTACTTGCAGGCTGCAACGCGGTTCAGATCAACGTTTACCCGCCGCCGCTGCCAAACAAGCCACAACAAAATAGCTCTTCCATACCGTCAACTCGACCACCTGTGGCCGTGTTATCCGCCGCTCCCCGCCGCCGTCGATTACGTTGAGCTCGACGTCCGGAGGATGCCATTTCATGAATCCCGACTTTCCAGAGAACGACGCTAATCCATCACCAACTTCTTCGCCACTCAAAATCACTTTGAAAGTTCCTGCCATGGCCAATACCCGAAGCTCGGCGCGCCTCAGTGGCAGCAGATCCGGCTCTCAGCAAAGCGAATCAAACAGCCGCAATGGCCGCGATGGTGCAGGGGAGGAAGACGATCATCCCCCGGTCAGGACTAGGTCCACCAGAAGCGGCCGTGCCAAACCTGTTAGCTACGTCGAGAGTGATCCCGACGACGGACCTATCGACGACGACGGCGCTGCTGACGCGGCTGCGATGTTTGATGGAGACGATAATGTTGAACCTGCGCACGCTGACACGCACGACGCGGACGCTGATGAAGACGACGAGTTGCAGCCTCGGCGCTCCTCTCGTCGAAGGCTCACCAAGAGGGAAGACAGCAATGTGGACGACTTTATAGAGGAAGAGGATACCAATAGCAGGCGATACAACACTCGCCATTCACAGGCCAAGCAGAAGCCTAAAGCAGACCCAAGACTACTTCGCCAACAGGCACGGGCGGAGCGCGCAAATAGACGCGCCTCGAAGAAGGATGGAGACTATGTTGGTTCATCCCCTGGCGACAGCTCTCATATCTCAGACGATATGCACTTTTCTGACGAAATTGACCTGGAAATTGAGGAGCCACCGCCCGACGACGACGAGGACGAGCCAGAGGAAGAAGAAGGCAAGGGCTACAAGCTACGGCAGCGCGCACCTGTCAACTATGCCATACCACCTCCCCTTGAAGAAATGACCAGGCCACCTCCAAAATCCAACAACCGCGGCGGTGGAAGGAAATCTTTCCATCGTAAGAGAGGCCCTGGTTGGAGCGCAGGTGGTGCCGAGCTCGGTCGATGGATGGGTTTGCCGGGAGACGATTCGGATTCCGATGGCCCGACCAGAACACCCAAGAAGCCTTTCGGCCTGGGCGCTGGTGCATTCGACGGGGGAGGTTTGGCTGCTGGCGCCAGTGGTCTCTTGCCACCTGATTTTGCCGCTTCTGGGACACCCTCCAACTTGGGCAAAGTGACTGATGCTAGTGCGTTTGAAGCTCGTGTCGCGCACATTTCCACTGATGCTTGTCAAAGGTCTTGCCGATGCTGACCCTTTGGGCGTGAATGTCAACGTCACATTCGACGAAGTTGGTGGCCTAGATGATCGTGAGCTTTTCTACATGTTGCTTCGGTGCTGTACCAATCATTCCTAGATATACATTCCCTGAAGGAAATGACTCTGCTTCCGTTATTGTACCCCGAAGTCTTCCAGCAATTTAATGTCACTCCTCCTCGAGGCGTTCTGTTTCACGGACCTCCTGGTACCGGAAAGACTTTGCTTGCTCGCGCTTTGGCAGCTAGTTGTCGCTCCAATGGGAAACAGATATGTATGTATGTCGACCAATACCACAATATACAACTAACCGGTAATCAATTCAGCTTTCTTCATGCGTAAAGGAGCTGACGCGCTCTCGAAATGGGTTGGAGAAGCGGAACGGCAGCTTCGTCTCTTGTTTGAGGAAGCGCGCGCCTCCCAACCCTCTATCATCTTCTTCGACGAAATTGATGGTTTAGCGCCCGTGCGATCGTCAAAGCAGGACCAAATCCATGCCTCCATTGTTTCTACCCTACTCGCTCTCATGGATGGTATGGACGGGCGAGGCCAGGTTGTGGTCATTGGAGCGACGAATCGACCAGACGCTATCGATCCTGCTCTGCGTCGGCCTGGTCGTTTCGACCGCGAATTCTACTTCCCTTTGCCGAATTTGGACGGGAGAGAGAAGATTCTGTCCATCATGACCAAGAGTTGGCAAGGCTGGACTGGCGAGGAAGGTGACAATAAGCTCAAGGGTTTAGCGAAGATGACAAAAGGGTATGGAGGAGCTGATCTCCGAGTACGTTAAACCGCTTCCATGATTTAACTCTCTCTTATCTTGCGCAGGCACTGTGTACGGAAGCAACGCTGAATGCAATACAGCGAAAATACCCGCAGATTTACAAGTCTAATGACCGGCTCCTGCTGAAGCCTGATTCGATTACTGTCGGCCTGCGAGATTTCATGATCTCAATCAAGAGTGCGTTATTGTGTGCAAGCAATAATTTCATTAACTAATGATATTTACTTAGAACTGGTTCCGTCTTCTGCAAGATCGTCAGCTTCCGTGGCGACTCCGCTTCCACCTCAGTTCGAACCTCTGCTGTCCGACACACTGGAGAAAGCCAAAGCTGTCTTAGAACGGGTTCTTCCCACCGAGAAAAGGCTCACTGCTCTCGAGGAAGCGGAATTTGAGGATGAGGATGATGAAACTGTTGCTCTGGATCGTGAGCTGCTCATGCAATGTATGCTGTGCGCTGATTATCTTTATTTTGAGCTAACACAACTATCCAGCTATGGAAACGTTGCGGGTACATCGACCGCGGATATTGCTCTATGGTCCACCTGGCATGGGACAAACATACATTGGAGCCGCCATGCTACACCATCTCGAAGGATTTCATGTTCAAAGCCTGGAACTTGGCACTCTATTAGGCGATTCGACGAGGGTGTGTCTGCTATTGACCTACTTCTTCCAGTTACTCACGATTACGTTAGACTGCTGAAGCGGCAATTGTTCAGCTGTTCGTAGAAGCAAAGCGACATCAGCCTTCGATTATCTACATGCCCTCGCTAATTGGGTGGTGCGCGACTGTTTCCGAGACTGCTCGCTCGACGGTCAAAGCCATGCTCGATACCTTGGCACCTACTGATCCAATCCTTCTCCTTGCTATCATCGATGGCCAATTCAAGGACCTCCCTCGCGATGTACGCTCGTGGTTTGGCCTATCAAAGGACAATCGTGTCGAGTTGGCTGCACCCACAGACGATCTGCGCGAGAAATTCTTCGAGGGATTGATCAAAGACATTAGACGGCCTCCAAATCAGTTCACGGATGGCATCAAGCGCAGAAAGCGGGTGCTTGAAGTTCTACCGATCGCACCTCCATTGGAGCCTCGAAAACCAACCCCTGCAGAACTAGCAGCTCAGGCGCAAAATGACCAACGCATAATAACGTTGTTGAAATTCCGATTGGGTCCGATTTTGACGGAACTGAAGCGGAAATTCAAGCGTTTCACTAAGAGGGCTACTGTTCGTATTCAGTTTTCATATTTATCAGATTTTGCTAACGTCGATATGGATAGGATGAGTACACTTTCGATGTGGCGCCAGCGTACCTTCATACCGTTCAGATTACCGACGTGCAGATGACAGAGGATGGGGCTTTGCAGTCTATGGTTCAAGAACAGGTGGTTGAACCTCTGGTCAATGGCCACGTCAATGGTCTTGTCCCTCCTGCTGCTGCGCCTGCTCCTGCCCCGGAGATGACCATGCCCCAACTCTACGACATGGATCTGGAGCGCATGCACTCCGAGCTTTATAAGGATCGTTACCTCACTCCTCAACAGTTCCTTGAAGACGTTGGAAAAATCGTCTACAACGCCAACATCCGCGACTACGAAGACCACGAGCGCATGTTGAAAGCCCAGCAAATGTATAATGCGGCAGAGGTCAGTATACAGGACTTCGATGCTCAATTTCGAATGGAATGTGAACGGATGGCTGCGAGAGAGAAGAAACGGCGGGAGGAGCTCAAGAAGGACTTGGACGCACAGGACAAGGGCAAGGAGCCTGAGGTGGAGGTGGTTGCGAGGCGCAGCACGAGACAGAATGGACTCGCTCCAGAGCTTGTCTTGACCGATCCAGTGAAGCTCGAGCGCAGACTGAAGCGCCAACGTGAAGGATTGCCGACCGACTCGAATGCCTCAGACAGCGATAGTCGGGAAGCCAAACGGTCAAAATTGCTCGGCGAAGTTGATGGAGACGCGGACGCAGATGCAGACGCAGACCCGGATACTGACCCTCTTGACACATTACGGCCAACCGTGCATTTTGCTGATCAACTCCCGCCGCATCATCTCCAGCTCTCTCAACCGTACCCATCCCAGCAAACATTTCCACCGACGTTCAACAGTCATTCGAATGGCCAAGGCGGTTCGATGAACGTCAATTCTCTACTCAATCATAGTCCTGTTCAAAGCACATACCCGCCGTTCCAACCTCCCACTTTCCCTCCTTCCAATATGTATCCGCCGAATCCCTATCAGACGCAGAATCCCGCTTCTGGCGGCTATGGGTACGATGCATATGCGTCTAGTTCGGCTCATCAAGCTATTCCACCTGACTCGTATATGGGTTCTCAGCTCGCCGGGCCCTCTTCGTATGGATCTGGTTCAAATTACAACCAGTACTCTATGGTCGAGCAGCCTTGGTCGCAGCCGCCGTCTCATTCTATGGGTGATCAGTGGTCCCAACATTCGCAGCCTCAGCAGCCCTACCAACAACTACATTCTGAACCTCAGCGTTACGATCGCCCACCTCCACATCCATCCTATACGCAGCTACATTCGCAGTCCTATCAATCTCCTGCGCCTCCTGATTTACGTCGGACTCCGTCGCTACCTCACGAAAGCCAACCCATGGTTAATGGTTTCGCTCAACATCTTGATCCGGACGATCCTTTTGTTGACAGACCTATGGCACAGCCAGCAGAATACTCTTCGTCGGGAGCCATGGCCGTCGATGAACCCCAGAAGGCCAAATCTAAATCGCCTGAAGCGCCGCCTCGTGAGCCTACACCTCCACGCTCGCCGCCGCCGCCGCCACGTACGCCTACGCCGCTTCCTGATTTCCACGTTGACGAGGGGCTTCTTTCGCAACTCCAAGGAAGTTTACGAGGGAACACGTCGTCGCTGAATGTGGAGCAGCTTGAGCAGCTGCGGGCGACGTGTCTGGGTGCGGTGTGGAGGAAGAGGGCAGAGTGGGACCGGGATACGTTGGTTAGGGAGCTGCAGGATTTGGTTGGTGATTTTGTGGAAGAGGTGGGGATGAATGATGATGATGAAGATGAAGATGAGACGATGTGATAAGTACCGTTATTTGGTGATTCTTGTTGGGTTATATATTGATGGCTTTTTTTGTATTGCTATTTGTATGAGCTTACTTGTATCGTTGAGAGTATAATGCGCTTTGAATTCGAAGTACGTCTTTCTTACAACATGTGGCCGCCACCCGATCTATCGACGCTCTGACGGACTACTCCAACGTCCAGTCCTTCGCTACCCTGCCATCTGCCATGGCGCGAAATGCGGGATCGTGGTTCATGTTTATGACTAGATTTACATGTCAGTGTCAGAATGTGAGAGCATCACTTTCAGTACTACTCACGCTGTATGGGATCAATGTTGCGATGGGCGCGGGTCCCGCCTTGTGCTTGAACTGCAGCCTCATTTCCGGTCGCTAGAGTAGAACAAGAGCCTCGGTGGACCTTCCAATCAGCTTTTTGACACTGAAGTCCCTTAGCGCCGCGAAAATATTGACTCTGAGGAAGAAGTGGCTTACGCGTTGAGAGCAGTAGAACCGCGCGCGGTGCATCCTGAACAGCGGCTGTATCGATCGCGTCGGGCGACCTCCCAATCGCCGCACCCTTCACATGCTTGAAGGATCTCTGCAGGCTTCAAAAGTACTTCTACTTCGGGCCCACCTCGATACGTCGCTCCTGTACGCTTCACGATGCCGTTTGAGACCATGGCGTTGACGGTGGCGTCGAGGTCCACCCCCAAGTTGGCGGTAAAGACGAACGTGCGCGGGGCGTCCGAGGGAGCGGATGGCGGGGGAGGGAGTGAGGGTCCTCAGACGTTCAGCGCAGCCCATTCCCGTGCGCCTGGGCCGCGACGTGTCGCGCCTCTAGGACGGTGATAGACAAGATACCAGCTTACGCCGCCTTTGAGACCGAGGCAAAGCTCGAAGGACGTTTCGGGGATGTTAAAGACGCGATGGGGTTCTAGCTGAGCGGCGTTTGGCTGAGTAGGAGTATTCATCGTGGTTATCGGCAGAGTTGACCGGAGGCCAATACTTGAACAAACCAGAATTTATTCGAGCCAATTTATTACGTTCGACATGCCCGCAGTGCGTAGCGGTCAATATGACCTAGGTAACCCTCCGCACTTCGATGTTGTTCTCATTACTTCACTGTACAGACACTACTTACTGGGACAGGTTGGTAATTCGGAGAGTTTTTGGCTTCATATCTGTGTTAACTTGTAAGATATTCCAAATTGATTCTAGTTTCTTTGAACAAACCGTTCTTCGGACTCGACGTCAGACTAAATACTCATCGAGCGTAGCTATTCCGCGCCAGTCCTTAGCTACCCGACCATCCAAAAGAGCGCGATACTCGGGATCATTGTTCATCATGATTACTAGTTTTCGCGCCAAGAATCAGTTAGTCTGAACAGCATGATAACTCAAGTACTCACTCTGCATCGGATCGTGAATGTTACTAAGATGAGTGCGAATGCCGCGCCTGGCCTGCACCGCGGCTTCGTTTCCCGTCGTCAGCGTCGAGCAGTCACGTTTGTGTATCTTCCAATCGGCTTCCTGGCACTGTTTCCGTTGGATCGATGACAGGCTTTAATTAACGGCAAGGAATGCAACTGACGCTTTGAGAACAATAATACCGCGAGCGACATCCGGAACATCGTTTATATCGATCGCGCCTCGCCACTTCCCAGTCGCCACATCCTTCACAAGCCTGCAGGATCTCTTCCGGCTGTAAAAGGACTTCGACTTCAGGCAAGGACCCCATTAGCATATGCTCGAAGGTCCTGCCTGTACGCTTCAGGATCCCCTCTGATTCCATAGTGTCGATATCGTCGAGGAAGGGATGCCCGCTTGTATCGCAGCCAGAGACAAAAGTGGGATTGGTCTCTACAGAACGCAGGAAAGAGGATGGCGGGGGAGGGAGGGATGGTCCATAAACGTTGAGTGCTGCATGTTCCCGCCCACATGGACCACGTTGTACACCACGAGGACGAGAGAAGATGAGATACCAAGTCACTCCGCCCTTGATACCAAGACAGACTTCCCAATGTATGCTGGGTACACTGAAAATGCGATGTGGTTCCAGAGGGCTCATGGCGGATATATCAGAGGGAAAGAAGATGCAGAGGTTTGAGGTGTGAGGACAGCATTAAACCTAGCCCAGAGAACAAAGGAGCAAGACTCATCCAGGGCAGAAAGAGAACAAAGGAAGGACATCGGGTGATCATGAGGGTGCTCATCGGCGGATGACGATGATGCGATATGACTTCGCTCTCTGCTTTCCATGGGCAGGCAGACCCGGCAGAGCTAATGGTGGTCGCAGGTGGTCGTGAAAAACTGCAAACCTAATCTTATCGCGTTTGTTTACTTTGTGCGGCGTTGACAAGCAGGACTTGAACTCTGACCAGCATGGCGGATGAAGTCCTCGGAAAGCGGACCCGCGAGGGTGACGACCCCAAGCCCGAGAACTCTCCCAACGATGCCCATAATGGAGATGACAGCGACGACGATATAGCTCCAATGCCGATACCCGCTGGCGAGTAAGGTGGACTTCAAAACAAACGAAAAGGTTCGTCTACCATCTCATTTCCTCCATTTTGAGCCTCAAGGGACACAGAACCATTTTGTCGGTTTTGCCCGATGAAAAGTTGTGCTTGGAGCGTCTCCTAAATACAGACCAGTACTACAAGAGCTTTATGCACCGGAACACCGTTAATTTTGTGGTCGTAACAAAGTCTGTCAGTCTGTCTTCACTCGGAGAATTCAAGTGTATTCTAATATACTTCGTAGAAGCGATTTTATTATCACGACGTCTGTTGACGGACACCTCAAGTTGTGGAAAAAGCAGGACAACGGAATTGAATTCGTGAAGCACTATCGCGCTCATGTAACACCCGTAATGTCTGTGCAAGCGCAGACGGACAGCGTGTCTGAAGAGGGAACTGCTAAAGTATTCGATGTCGTTAACTTTGGTATGTAAAGCATGGTCAGTCATATAAATATTAACGCGATTCACAGATATGATCAACATTATCAACCTCGGCTTCAAACCACGGTCATGCTGCTGGGTGCATCGACGCGGCCAGGCTCAAGGTATATTGGCCGTTGCAGATTCGACTTGTGGGGTCATTAGACTTTACGAGGGCAGAGGAGCCAACACACCTTTGGAAACTGTTGAGAATTTGCACCGTTTCCCCGTGCATGTCATGACTGTGTGCGCGTTTTTCCCCCTCTGCTTAACACATATCTGACGCGTTTACCAGTACAGCGACCGTTATGACACTGTCATCTCGGCGGATGAAGGCGGCTTTATCGTATTGGCAGCCGATTGAACCATTCACTTTACCCAAGAACGTCCCAGGGATGTGGTCGTTCAAAAGCGAGACAGACTTGTATGAATTCAAAAAGGTTAGTTCTGTTACTGTTCTCACGGATCCATCTCACAACTGCGTAGTCCAAATCCATACCTACCTGCATCACGCTGTCTCCCGACTCTTCCTCCTTTGTCACCTTCTCCCTTCCTGACAGGCAAATTCGGGTCTTCTCGTTCCTTACCGTGAAGTTCACTAGGAAATTTGACTAGTCTTTAACTGGCCATTAAGGAAATGCAGCTGGCAGGTACTGCTGTGTAGACATGGAATTTCGGAGGCGATTGGCAACGGAGCGAGAGCTCGAGTTACCTGGTCCGGACGGGCTCATTCCAGGACATTGGAGCAACGCCGTTTGGGACGAGAGTGGGGCATTCATTCTGTAACCGTCGCTGCTTGGGATCAAAGGTATGTTCGCTACCCTCTTTCGATGGCGCTGGTTTTTCTTATGAACACACAGTCGTCAATATTGTGACTAATCGCGTCGTGCGCCTGCTAGGCAAGGATGAGGCCATTCGTTTCTTGAACATCAGCATTTATCAGGGTGCGCCTGCTAAACGGTCTGTGACGACAATGGTATGAACACTTTCGCGAGTACTCGTAATCGGGCGCTTATTTTTATACCAGGAAATGGCTGCGTCTGCCAATCCCATCTTAGCTGATACAGCGCAAAGAGATCCTAACATGTTTTGTACGGCTTACAAACGCCCTCGCTTCTACATCTTTACACGCTCGGAACCGTACGTTCCCTAGTTTCTCTTGTCTACATACACCTAAACTTTTACAGTGACAACAAGGAAGGCGAACGAGATGTATTCAACGAGCGTCCCACACGCGAGGAACAGAACATCGCGTCTGCTGCGCCCATCGCATCCAGCGGACCGTCTCCCCTCGCCAACTCGGCCACCATTCACACTACACTCGGTGACATCCACATGCGCTTGTTCCCGCAACAGGCGCCCAAGGCCGTGGAAAACTTTGTCGGACACTCGAGGAGCGGCTACTTTGAGGGTGTGATATTCCACCGTGTCATTCCCAAGTTTATGATCCAGACGGGCGACCCGCTCGGGGATGGGACGGGTGGGGATTCGATCTGGGGAAAGGAGTTTGAGGATGAGTTTTCGGACGATTTGAAGCATGATAGGTATGTGTTTTCCTCGATAATTGGGGAATGGTTGACCGATACGATACGTAGGCCGTACACTGCGAGCATGGCGAATGCCGGTCCGGGAACGAATGGGTCGCAGATCTTTATTACTACGACGACGACGCCGTGGCTAGATAGGAAGCATACAATCTTTGGAAGGGCGATTTCGGGCTGGAGGTTGCGCATACGATTGACAATGAGAAGGCGAACAAGCTGTTTGAGGATATTAAGATTGTGAATATTGGTGTTGAGGTAGAGGTCGGTTGGTCTGGCAATGCTACTTATCATTTCTTGATGCTTTAGTCCTTCCGTCGACGGCCTACCTCGATACTCTACGCATAACCAGGTATGCCAAGATTTACACCTCCGTGGGATCATGAATGTTTTACATGATACACACCCTCCCTCCCAGCCATCCCCGCCTCTCATTGAGGAGCGCAACCGCCGCCGCCGATTTGCTCTACTCGCCCACTATTCAGGGTTACATCAAATCCAATAATCGCTCTCAGGTGATATAGGATTCAACGTGGACGTGAGAGACAGCGCGTTGGCGTGTTGAAGTGATCGCAGAAAACGTAGCGGGCGGCGGCGGTCCAGAGGATATCGGCGCTCAGATCAGGCTGCGAATTTGCGCGACGCGCCAGATAAGGAACAAGGACATTGTTCGAAACATTCATCCTGTCTTTTTAAGTGCTGACGATGATGGACATGTTGTTGACATGTGTCTTCCCACGTGTTGCTCCCTCAAACCACATCGTCCATCGCTTCCAAGTTCCAACAGCAATGCCCAAATTCTTTGATAAAGTTTCTAAAAAATTCCACCGCAAGAGCCGTGGATCTACTCCAGGACCCCCGCCAGGACCGGCATACACCCAGGCTACGGTCTCCGCAGAGCAGGCAGTGACGTCCATGAGAAATGGAGGGGAGGGAGGAGAACCGGCTCACGACGCGCTCGATGCAGTGCCTGTCGACATGGTCAGCACAAGACAGGAGCCTGCCCCGCCAGAATCGGCACACGCGCAGCTTATGGTCGGAGTCCCCGAAGATCAGGCAGTGACGGAGGAGACGTCCGTAAACATGAGAAATGGAGGCGAGGAAGGAGAACCCGTGCTCGATGCAGTGCCTGTCAAGGTGGTCAGCGCTGGGCAAGAGCCTGCCGTGGCAACGACCCAGAAAGCTGCGACCGACTGGAAGGGAGCAGCCAAGGTCACCTGGGGTGGCATCGAGATGCTGCTGAAGAGAGCCGAGAAATTCCTGGACGGAACCCCACTCAAGACTCCCGTTGGCGCGATTAATGCGTTGATTGCTCTGTTTCATGTACGCGAATTCGTGACGTTCCGCTGCTTGTCATGAGCTGATACATTCTAATGCAGCAAGTCAGCGATGGTAGGGAGGATATGCGCGACATGATGTCCCACACACGGAAGCGCCTCGAGACCATCAACGCTGAACTATTGCGATCGGAATGCAAAGTCACCAACGAACGCATGGATGAATTTGCCAAGTACGTCGTAATCGTGTAGTTGGACACAACCTCATATTATTCGCCTCAGAGTCCTCAGTACACAAATCTTCAAACTTCACGATATGGTATCGAGGGGCCTTTTGAAACGTACCTTGACTAGCGACGACGATATCAGAGCACTCAAGAGGATCTTCCAAGACTTGGAAGCAAGCACAAAGGACTTTCATGTGGGTATCTACTTTACCTGCCCATCCATCCTAAAACTTCTGCTTAGCTCGCTACATCACTAAGTATCGAACGCAATACCGCCACCATCCTCTCCGATCTCAAGAAACTCCTCCTCAATAGCTTTCCCCGGTCTCGTCAGGCCCGCTATGATGCCGATGTCGATTCCGAGGCAGTCGGTGTTACACGCGGGGAGTGTACTCCTAAGACGCGTGTCGAGATCATTCAACGCCTAGTCGAGTGGGCGCGAAAACAGTCCCCAGAGAACTCGGCGTCCATATACTGGCTGAATGGCTCGGCCGGGATGGGAAAGTCGACGATTGCGTACTCGGTGTGCAAGTCGCTCGATGCTAATGATCCAAAACTCCTTGGCGCTTCCTTCTTTTGCTCCCGACAGCTCGCAGAGTTGAGAGAGCGAAAGTATATCATTCCCTCCATCGTGTATCAACTCGCTCGCTATTCACGTTCCTTCGCTACTGCCCTTCTTCAAGCGGATTTAGATTCCGCCGATTCCTCTGCTAAACAGATGAATGATCTCCTTGTCGAACCATGGCAGAAATCAACGAGCGACCGCCTCCCCGACTTTCCTCCTTGTGTCGTCGTCGTCGACGCTCTGGATGAGGTCAAAGGTGGCTGGGACTTCTTGAACGAGTTGACATCTACCGTCGAAGAAGGCCGTTTAAACGGACTTAAATTCCTCATCACCAGTCGGCGAGAGCCAAAGTTGGTTGAGAGGTGTACTGCCCTTCCCTCCGACTTTATCTGCCATCTCGAGGAGGTGCCCAAAGTTAATGTTCAGGGCGACATTCTCATGTTTCTGTCTGCTGAGCTTCCCAATCTCCGTGGTACACATGAACTCGAGGATTTGGCAGAGAGGGCTGATGGTCTTTTTGTCTACGCCGCCACTGCCGTCAGATTTATTTCACGAGGTTACGGCAGTGAGCAGCTTCGGCAGTTGAAGAGTCTACTAGAGGCCTGGCCAACGCGGTCTGACAGTGTCGATGTGCTACCTGTGGATCACCTGTACAGTCAAGTACTGCAGGATGTTTTCGGGTCAGTTGGAGAAATACTTTGTCACAGTCGCCTCAAAATTCTATATACCATTCTATGCACAGAGGAGCCGGTGTCCATTAAAGTGCTCACTGGGCTTATATGTGACTCGGAGGCTGAGGATCTTGTGAATTTTGTTATTCAAGCCCTTCATGCCGTGTTGTATGTGTCAGAGCAAGACAGCCACATATACTGGTACCATAAATCATTCTATGACTTCATGTGTGACTCCAAGAGGAGCTTGCCCTACACATGTGAGACTGTTACTCAGCAGGCCTTGCTGGCTCAAGGATGCTTTACTGTTATGGAGCGTGATCTGCACTTCAACATTTGCGAGCTCACATCTTCCTTCCTCCTCGACTCCGACGTCTCAGACCTCACTCAGCGTAAGGAGAAGTTCATCACACCTCTTCTTCGATATGTCTGTCGTCACTGGGCACAACATCTCTTCCATGGCTTAGGTGGTATGACAGCTAAATGCAAACAAGTTGAAAGTACCATCTCAAAATTACGTGCATTTTGTGATGGTCAACTTCTTTTCTGGATCGAGACTATGAACATCATTGATGAGGGTGGCGAGTGTTCGACAGTGCTCAGAATTGCGCATGAGGCCCTGAAAGTTGTGAGTTTTTTCAAAGTAATTGAGCTGCTGCTGAATACTGAGTATATACAGCAACGTGAAGCAGAAGATGAGGCAGCTACTATACTATCACATAATCTGGAAGATGCCCGAAACTTTGCAATATCATTCACCTCCAATGCTCTTGCAGCATCAACACCTCATCTATACATCTCTGCACTTACTGTCTATAATGGAGATTCAAAGCTTTTGCACAGATGGAAAAAAACCTTTACAGGCCTTCCAAGATTGTTTGGGAAAAGAAGGCCGGAACATCTATTAACTATGATTACAAAGCATGACAACATAGTTAACTCTGCCTCATTTTCGTCCAATGGTCAGCACATTGTTTCTGCTTCATATGACAAGACAGTTCGTATATGGAATGTGGAGACAAGCAAGGAGGAGCTGATCCTAGAAGGGCATACAGATGGGGTCAACTCTGCCTCATTCTCATATGATGGTCAACACATTGTCTCTGGCTCAAATGATAGGACAGTTCGTATATGGAATGCAGAGACAGGTCAGGAGAAGCTGATGCTGACAGGGCATACAGAGTCAGTTATATCAGCCTCATTCTCATATAATGGCCACTACATTGTCTCTGCCTCAGATGATAGGACAATCCGTATGTGGAATGCAGAGACAGGCCAAGGGGAGTTGATACTGAAGGGACATACAGATCAAGTCAGATCTGCCTTGTTCTCACATGATGGCCGGCACATTGTCTCTGCCTTTGATGATAAGACAGTCCGGGTGTGGAATGCAAAGACAGGGAAGCAGAAGCAGATACTGAAGAGCCATATACATGAAGTTGAATTCGCCTCATTCTCATATGATGACCAGTATATTGTCTCTGCCTCAAATGATAAGACAATCCGTATATGGAATGTAAAGACAGGCAAGGAGGAGTTAATACTAAAGGGGCATACAGATCGAGTCAGATCTGCCTTATTCTCACATGATGATCAGCATATTGTCTCTGCCTCAGATGACAGGACAGTTCGTATATGGAATGTGAAGACAGGTAGGGAGGAGCTGATGCTGATGGGCCACACAGATTGGGTCAACTCTGCTTCATTCTCACATGATGACCAGTACATTATCTCTGCCTCAGATGATAATACAGTCTGTGTATGGAATGCAGAGATAGGCAAGGAGGAGCTGATGTTGAAGGGGCACACACATTCAATCAGATCTGTCTCATTCTCACATGATGGCCAGCATATTGTCTCTGCTTCAGATGACAAGACAGTCCGTATGTGGAATGCAGAGACAGGTGAGGAGAAGCTGATGCTGGAGGGCCACACAGATCTGGTTAACTCTGCCTCATTCTCATCTAACAGTCAGTGCATTGTCTCTGCCTCGAATGACAAGACAATCCGTATATGGAATGTAGAGACAGGTAGAGAGGAGCTAATGCTGAAGGGACATATAGGTGAGGTTATGTCTGCCTCATTCTCTCATAATAATCAGCACATTGTCTCTGCCTCACAAGACAAGACAGTCCGCATATGGAATGCAGAGACAGGCAAGGAGGAGCTCATGCTGAAACACACAGGTTGGGTTACCTTTTCCTCATTCTCTCATGATGGCAAGCATATTGTCTCTGCCTTGAATGATAAGACAGTCCGGATGTGGAATGCAAAGACAGGCAAGGAGGAGCTGATGCTGGAGGGGCACACAGATCAGGTCATATCTGCCTCATTCTCGCATGATGGGCAGCATATTGTCTCTGCCTCATGTGATAAGACAGTTCATATATGGAATGCAGAGACAGGCGAGGAGGAGCTAATGCTGGAGGGCCACACAAATCATGTCAACTCTGCCTCATTCTCATCTAACAGTCAGTGCATTGTCTCTGCCTCGAATGACAAGACTGTCCGGGTGTGGAATGCAAAGACAGGCAAGGAGGAGTTCATACTGAAGGGACACAGAGATTGGATTAACTCTGCCTCGTTCTCCCATGATGGCAAGCATACTGTAGTGTTACGACCCGATGTTCACATAACGCGTAACATCGGGTCGTGAACTGAACTAACTTGCCACCCGTAACGCGTAACTGACTAAAATTTGTGTGTTGGCAAGCCCAAAAAGGAATTTTCCATCGCGGCGGCTGCCGCCGCCGCTCCTTTTAAGGTATTTAGACCCTGAATGAACTACGAGTTTGTTAGTTCATACTCATAACACATAACACCCGGTGAACATCGGGTCGTAAGACTACAGTATTGTCTCTGCCTCTGATGATAAGACAGTCCGGGTGTGGAATGTCGAGACAGGTTATGACCATTCCATTACCTCTGCCACATATAACCAGTCCTGGTTTGTTGATGAAACTCTATGTTAGTATTATTGTCTCTTTATTCTGTGTTCCTTATTGACATATCTCTCAGCTTCCGCAAGTCAACAACCTTGGCATGTTCAAGATGATGGCTGGTTGGTCTCTCAGCAACAGGAAAGACTTCTATGGCTGCCATCCACATTGATCCCTGCCCTTCGTACCCCCGGCTGTCAACTTGTCATTTCACGCTCAGGTGATGTTTCTGTTGATTTCTCAGAGGCCCGTATTGGAGAAAACTGGACGGAGTGCTATACCGAACATTGATTATTTAGTTGCTTCAAGTCTCCGATGTATTTCTAATACATTTCATGCAGTACAACTCTCAGCTGAGTGACTCAAAGGAGCAGACTCCCAATTTCGACCCCCCAGTCAAGCTTGAGCATAGATCACGACTCAGCACTAGGTGTGTTAAGGAGGCGATTCCGAATGATAAAACATTCGAACTTTACTTACCCCCACCAAACAAGATAATTCCTCGTTACCCGAGCGCTGAGCGCAAATAACAGAAACATGTTGATGTATTAAGGGTTCCCAGTCCGCCAAATATACACAGTTAAATGCCATGCTCCGCCTGGATGATAGTAGCAGCCTAAAAACGCCCGCTTCAACAGCAGAGGACGAACAAGAAATGAAATACTAACCCTATGCGCAACAGCATACACCGTTTGCAATATAGCCGTGGAAAGCGTCCAGGGAAGTATACTCGCATCGACGATCCGCACATTCGCTAGGCCATAGACTTTGAGGGTGGGAGAAATGACGCCGCCCATCTCCCGCGGCGCCATCGCAGCTGTACCCATATAATGCACCGTCGTCTACAACGGGCATTGTCGAACCAGTAATCAAAGGGATATGCGCGACTCACCCCCATATTATTTCTGACATGGCGCTCCCAGTCTTTGTCGGTCTGCACGCTCTCGTCAGGAAGACCCAGTGCCGCAGTGACATTGGTGTTCGTCATCCACTTTCTAACGAATTCGGCTCCCCGCTGGAGTACGAGTACATCTTTCATGATAGTCAGAAAGTTGACCATAGAGTGTGCGGGACAGGACAATACCAAAGGCGTGAGCTCCAAAGTTCGGGTCAATACTCGGTGACGACGTTGGGTCCGTGTCGACAATATGTACAGATCCTTGAGAAAGCGGGTGCTTAAAGTACTCGTTAACATGCGGCGTTACGACAGCCTGTAAATGGATTATCAACGAACCAATAGAATAACAACAGCCGTAGCATACGACGTGTTGGCTGACAGTGAGACGTTAGGAGTAAGCCCGCGTGTACACAACCCCCGTCAACGTACCCCGCGGAACGGACGCAATACCCCCCTGCGGCACCAGCACAAACTCGACCCAAGACGTGTCGCCCTTATTCAGAATATCCCTCGTAGCCGCGATATGCGCCGCATGGAGTCCGCTGCTCGGGACGATTTTATCCAACGTCGATTCCAGCACATCCATGAGCTCTGCGAACTCTGCTTCTGATACGAAGGACTGCAGCGTCGCAGGCGCTATGACGCCGTTCGTGTAAGACAGAGCACCAGTTCTGGATTCGGCACTAGAATGATAGATTATGAGATGGGAGATGAGGTTTGACGTTGTGGGTGTACTTACTAGTCGGCAGACGCTTGCTCTGCAAAGGTTTGATTATACGTCAACCAATCTAAGGCGAAGAGCTTGAGCGAATGAGAGATTTGGTGCACTTGATCGTGACATACCGAGCGTCTGGATGTCCGGCTGCAGTTGGAAGTCGGAGTACGCGACGGGATGGTCCTGCAAGAGATCGTCATTCCCAGTCTGAAAAGAGGTAGCGTTAAAAATACCATCAGGTTCTCACCAAGATAAGGCGAGTCAAGGACGACATCAATGCCGAGCGCTTCCAATATGGTCTTGTTACCGACGCCAGACAATTCCAAAACCTTGGGGGTCTGTAGAGCACCTGTGAAGAAGGGAAATCAGTATGAAAGGACGATGGAAGAGCGGTCGAAATCACCAGCGGCAATGATAACTTCGCGTTTGACGGAAGCCGTGTATACTATCTGCCCGGTCGCGTTATATTCAACGCCGATAGCGACAGGTTCATCATCGTCGATGAACAAAACCTTTGTGACTCTTGCTTCGGAAAGAAGCTTGTAATTCGAACGACCAGCATATGGCTCATAGAACGCATTGGCAGCATATGACCGAGCACCATTGACGGGGTTGACGACTCTCGCCATGTAAGCAAAGCCTGTGGTGTTGCCGCTATCCTACACATAGTTAGTAAACTCGAGCAGATACGAACGGAGACAATCACACCGTATCCGAAGAGGTCGGAAGACCCAATTGGTTCGCAGAGGCAACGGCGGGGATTTGGACCCCACTCATAAAGTTGTTATAACTGATGTTGAGATTTCCTGTGGTCCCGTGCGCAGCTGACAAGGAAGGAGACTCTTCCTGGCCAGGAAGCACAATGGGGGGAGGTGTCCAGCTTTCTGAGGCAATAAAGAATGGGAGTAGGCTAGACCAGGACCAATCGTTCCCGTTGCCGAAAGTGGTTCCCCAGAGGTCGTATTCGGATGCAGATGCGCGTTGCCAGATTTGTCCGGCAACGATTGAGTGAGATGAAACAGAGAAAAAGAGAATGCGCACCATAGTATTGATAGCGCTGGATCCACCGACGACTTTACCACTGGAATTCATCGATTTAGCCCATGCGAATAAGAGAGAAAAACTGGTACCTTGGATGCCGCACCACATTACCGCCCAGTGCAGGTTGAGGCTATGACTTTCATCAGGAATACATACAAAGTGCAACTGCCGAGAAAAGGACTGACCACTGTATTGAACATCCAGTCATAAGTTGGGTTTGCCTGCAGGTTAGACTGATTTTGCGATCCCGTCCCAAGGGCCAGTAGCGCCAGGCGTCAAGATGAGCGGGTCACCCGGGCGGTATTGGCCTACTTCGATGACACCATGATGTCCGGGTTTTCGGACAGGTGGCTGGCGACTACGAGCCGCTGGTACCGCCGCCTACTATGATAAAGTCAAACTCGATTGAAGAGAATTCGTCCGAATTCGTAGGGGAAGCTAGAGGGTATCAGTAAGTCAGGGTAAAGACGGAGAGCTGCTCACGAGAGGGATCGTACGCGACGACGCGTGGGAGCAAAACGCTCAACAAGATCAAGGACGTCAACACCATGGCTGACGCGCTGCAGCTCTAATAGATGCATATCTGCTTTTTATATGGAATGTAAATGGTACTAGACGGGGTTTGTACAGTCAGTGTACATATGTCGACTTGATCACGATCACCTACATCACGCGAAGCCGAGGCCGCAACAACGAATAGAATTTCCACTGAGCAGAGTTATTTTTGACTTGAACGCGAGAATTGGTGGACGGCCGTGCGCCAACAGTCGCCTACTCGTACTTGGCAAGAACCAACAAGAATTCAAGAGTAAACTGCACAGCCACCAAGATTGAGCGGCATCAGCGGCATCATCCGGTGCACGTCCTCTTTCGTCCTCCATGTTCCTCAATCGACTATGGCCGTCCTTACGGCCAGGCGCGTACTCACCGGCACCCCTCATGTCGAGGCTCTTCTCCGCATCCGCCGTCGCTGAAGCCGGATACAAAATGAAGTCGCACAAGGGCGCAAAAAAGCGGTGGAGATCACTGGGTAGCGGGACTGCGTTCAAACGCGTGCGTCTTATTCTTATTTGGAGTTGGGGGTACTGGAGCTGACGGTGGAATAGGGAAAAGCGTATCATCAGCATTTGAACGTGGATAAGGCGCCGGGGAGGAAGAACAGGCTCGCGCAGACTGCGTACGCGACGCCGGCGCAGGCGCATAAGCTGAAGAAGCTGCTGTTACCGTATGGCTCAAATTAGAGGTATGTTATCCTTTCCTCCTCGTTTTCACGTTCTCGTCTAATCCGGTGACAGAGATTACTTGTATATTGTTTATAAATTATACGCCACGTTATTCAGAGCCTTGGGCCCGGCTTCATGTTCGCCTAAATGCTCTATTCTCTGGCTGTAGATGTCCCGCATTTTGACGTTCTTGCGCTCCATCAGTACTTCGTTTGTCCTTTGAGAACTGAATGTCTATTCACTTCGTAGGTAGCAGGAATTGATCGAACAAGGCTTTCCTCTCGCGGTCGGCTCCTTTCGCTTTCACTCAACAGTGCCTTTACTGGGTCACAAAGAAGTAGTGTTGCCAACCAAACTAGGCGAGAGTCTCGTTGACTTCTTTCACCCGCTGCTATACAACATGTCTTTCGATGCCTCCGTCCCTCTTTCATTCTCTCGTTATTCTATCGTCTCATTTTACGGACGCGTTTTCTTTACGGTTCTTGATCGTGACTTGGCTCTATTGGGTTTCTCACGGCGGATCGATGCAGGACGTGGGTCAGTTCTTTTTATCGGTACTTTGTGTGCATAGTGGGTGCAGGACATCGTTCCATAATCTTCCACTGTTTCACCAGGTGAACTTGTTTTTAAATCTGAGCCTTGTTTTGGTCATATCTATCCACACCGATATACCCTCCCTTCCAGCACGCGGCCATTCTGTTACCTGTGGCTACCTCGTCGGACAACTTGAACTTAATGTTGAGTGCCTCGCCAGTATACAATTATCAATAATGACAGCAATTCATTCCAAATATGTCGGTATCGATTAGGGGTTAAATCACCTCGTTGTGGCATTAGGCTCCGAGGAGCCACTGGTTCGATTCCAGTTACCGACATATATAATTGGAAAAGTGACTTTTTGAGGGAAACGAGGAAACGATGTCATAAGCCGACTACATAGGGAGCTAGAGCCGTTTTTAACCTATCTAGGGTGGCGCAGTAAACCTCCGGGGTGTGTTAGTAACGGTATCAATACTGACCCCCCGGGAGGCCCTGGTTTTGCAACCGTTAGTAACGGTTTCGATACCGGCACGTGTTCGGGACACGTGATGTGGCGCAGGCCGCTCGCCGCCCTGGTCCCGCCTCTGTCCCGCCCTTCCTCAGCGCCGCCGCGCTGTCACGTGAATGGTCACGTGCCGGTATCGAAACCTGCCCCCAAACCCCTGGGGGTTTCAATACTGTATCAATACCGTTACTAACTGCAGTAAACCTGAGGTGTATTGAAACCTCAGGTTTACTTCACCACCCTAAACCTATCACATGATTTTGTCATGTGACCAACGCCACATTTCTTTCCTCAGCCTTCCCATTGTTGGCCTGCATGCCCAAGCAATCTTGTATTAGATCATGAAATGCTGATCCTTCATAATAATTGGCAGCCAATATCACAGAACAAAGCCAAAACTAGAGCTAAACTGGTATTTAAGCCTTCAAGTTGACAGACTGTAACACTTCTAGTGATCATCTGTCTAGACTAATATGTAGGTATGAAAACCCAAGGGCTCTAACAGAACAAGTACCAGAAGGACATGAAAGAGCTAGGAGCTTGGAAGTGGGAACTTGGCAATCAACTCTTGAGTCCGAGTCCTGATATCCTTGATATTGTTCGTGGCACCCGCTGAAACCTTCGAGATACGGCACTGGGCGACAACAATTTAACAAACCTAGCAAAAAGTGCATGACAAAGACATGGACATGCTTCATTGGAAGTTGTTACAAAAGTTGGATAACCAGTGTTAATGTGAGCTTGTCTAAAAGACAATTTAACCAGGCTACGTGGAAAATACAGCAACGAGCTTCCCTTTTCCTGTAGTGCTTTTCTACTGTCCAAACGATCCACAGTATAGCTGCTGACCGGCCCGCCAAGTGTCGACTTCATCAAAGGCTTCGCTCTGTTGTGGCTCCTCAACGCCACGAGCCTCCTGCTGCTTCGTAATGTCGGCTTACACGATTCATTTTCTAGAACCGCAGCAACAGAAACAGCGACCGGTCCATTTAGCGCGTCTGGAGGGCGCTATAGACGAATCGAAGTCGTTGAGAACCCTCCAGATGCGGCTATATGTATTGCCTATACTCAAATCACGATGAAGGATACGCGAAAATCCAGCGGTGCCACTAAAACCAAGCATGAGAAAGCGATCACCGCGAGCAGGAGAGTATCATACTTCGAAAAAAACTTCAGCATATTTGAAATCTTCCAGAGAATAGTACGGCCTTTCGTGCACACTGAAAATAAGCTGCGAAATTAGCGCTATGCCAGATCTTCTGAGAGTTCCTAGGTCTTCTCCATCGCGCGAGGTGGCAGATGGACGAGTCCGATAGGTAGCATGTCGAAATAAGTTTTGTTCAGATCGCCTTCGTTCTTCTTGTCTTGCGCAAGGTGGCAAAGACTGCTAAAACATAGAGAATAGCGTTGATGATGCTTTGAAACTCGTCGTTGAGTTTGGATCCCGAGATATGTCGATGGGGAGTAATAGTCGGTAGGTCTTCAAGATGTTCATCTCGATTAGTAAATGTACACCGCTCGTAGAACCCAGTTATTCAGAATCGAGGCATGTAATGTCATCGGGAGAGAGTAATCGTTTAGTTACGGGTGAATTGAAAAAGTAGTAATCAAGAAGAGAGGAGAAAGCAGACAAAGGTGCTCAGCCACACTGTGACGAATGTGGCGGAACTTTCGAGATGATTCCGTGACGCTGACAAACAAGCTGATACACCCTTTGGCTCCGCCTCCGAGGACACGCGTCTTGGGGGGAACGCGTAAGCTCCCTCTTTCTCTATATAACCCACCATCTTTGCACTACCTGCATAATTTGCTATGGCCTCGGAACGAGACGAACAGCTACTCTCCGTCGGCAAGCAGTGCTCCCACCCACGCTGCCTGCTCGTAGACTTTCTACCCTTCAAATGCCAGCACTGCGCCGACGCCTTTTGTCAAGAACATTTCCTAGCCAAGGACCACAGCTGCCCGAGCTATGACGAGACGAAGCATAATCGCATTGCGCCGCACTGTATGTGTTGACTTGGTTGTTGAATGCTCAAATTTTCATTTTAATTAGGTCCGTTGTGCAATGAGCCAGTCGCTATACCTCCAGGACAAGACCCTAATATCAGGATGGACACCCATCTGACGACGGAATGCACGGTGATGACGGGCAGGGCGAAGCAAAAGTCCAAGCCCGTCTGCCAGAGTGCGCGGTGTGGCAAGGTTCTCTATTCGCCCATACGCTGTGATGTGCGTTTCCTATTTCTCTGTTATCATCTACCCAAAGCCAAGCCTGACTGGTATTTTGTGTAGAAATGCCACAAGCAATTCTGCCCTTCCCACCGCTTCCCGAGCGACCACCGCTGCTCGCCCGCGCCCGTCGCGCAGTCCAGCCGGCTGTTGAACCTCTCCGCGCCCAGCATCAACACCAAGGCGCTCAACGCCAAAGCGTCCGCTGCTACCGATGCGGTCAAGAAGCATATTCCCACTTCCCTTCCCAAGCCCAAGCCCTCGCCTCAGCCTCAACCAGCTGCGTCAAACACTAAGCCCGCTCTTTTCTCCAAAACAGACCGGTGAGCACCTTCTTTTCCTCAAACCAAGTATCCACTCATGACGCGGCAGCGCTTCTCCTGAACCCATCATTCTTGTCACTGTCCCATCTCAATCTGCAACGAAACAACCTGCTGATGATAATAACAAACCCGAACCTGCGATCCGTCCTAATGCTTATGCTCCCCCTCCGATTTTCGGAAATGCTTGATTCCTTGATTGCCCCCCCCCCAATCCATTGTATCGATAATATATTTTCCTTGTATTCGTATATTTAGACGTGCGAGAGCGGAGAGGGAGAGTAGGAAGAAGGCGTTGCAGGCGCGTGCGAAGAAGGGCGTAAGTCTTATTTCTGTTTTTCGTTTAGAGTGTAAAGTGTGCTGATGTGCCGAGTAGTTGTTGTCTGAGGAGGAAAAGGCGTTTCTTGCAGCAGAGGAGGCTGCGGATGCGAACAAGAAGGACGATTGTGTTGTTATGTAGCGCTTACGCTCATTCATACTATATTCCACACCGTTAATGCTATTCGTGCTATCGACATAACTTCAGCTTGTACAATACGCTGAGTTAGCGCGCGGCAAATGCCGATAAACCCTTATGAACTCACCACCATTTTCATGCTAACCCTCAGTCGGCGATGGTGCATCCTCCAAAGAGCGCGTCGCTTCTCTACCGCCGCCGCAGATGTCGACAAATCTACATTCCGCCTTGTCCGGATCCACGGCCTACCTTCAGGTTATAACCTCTCAGAAGTGGTCAGAGCGGCAGGATGCGCGCCCATCCAGCAGGTGATACCCGCGGAGAACCACGTCTGCCTGAGATTCTACTCGTGGACGCAGGCCGTGGCGTGCGCTAGACACCCGATCAAATCGGAAGGGGAGGGCGGGCGCGGGTATCCGGTTGAGCTGGATAAGACTCAGAGCGACCTTGTTGGCGCGGACGTCGTAGCGCGGCTCGGCGCTTTGCACGCGCATCGGTCACTGGAGGTCTATTTTGATGCGGGGACGCAGGCGCTGACGGCGCAGAACATCGAGCAGGGGCTCGCGGCTGCTGGGCCGTTGGAGTTTTGTCGGCCGTTTCGGACGAATGGCGGGCGGGTCGGCGCGAATATCGCGTTTCTGGATGAGAAGGATGCTGTGCGTGCCCCCTCCCCTCCCTTTCCCTTTCTGTTGAACTGAAGTTGTTGTTGTTGTTGTTGTTTGGTAGTTTTACTATTCGACGCTGAGAAAAACGATCCCGGGCTTCAAATGGGCGACGTGTGCGTTTATGAGCTTTTTCCCCAAGAAAGTCGCCAAGCTGCGACGCGTCTGTATCACCGATGTTCCTACTGAGGATGCTGCCGCGCTCGCAGAGCAGGTGGAGGCTATCCCTGTGACCAAGGCCCCGCTCGGGGAGTGTATAACGTATATGGGACACGCGCGGGATACGATGGTGTGTCTCTTCCTCCTTCCCCCCTTTCCCTTGAGTTTAATAATGCTATTAAGACAATCGACTTCCGCCATCCGTACCAAGCAGCCCACTTTTACCGCCGCTTCCCGGCCCATGTAGACGGGCTCACGCTCCGCGTCACGCCGATGCAGACGACGGACTACCCCATGTCCCTCGCGATGAACGCCGGCGCGGGGCGCACCGTCCGGCTACACCTCGACGCTCCCACCGCTACCACCACCACCACCCTCGCATCGCTCCAAAGGCACTTTGAAGACTTTGGGGCGTTTGATGCGAAGATTGACGAGTGAGTCGCATATGTCCTTTTCCTTTCCTTAGTAAAATGAGACGAGGCTGATGTTGTAGGAACAACCGCGTCCTGCTGAGATTCCAGTCTGTATACGCCGCGTGCAAGGCCGTGCATCGCATGACGCAGGGGGACCACGGGCTCCCGCCGAAATATACGGGCGTGTTGGTGTCGTTTGCGGTGCGGGAGAGGGATTGTATTCAGAGGACGAGGCCTGTGCCGATAAAGGCGACGGTGTTTGGTTGGAAGAAGCCGTATTCGTGGACACTTCTTGAATAAAAGATGATATAACAATCCTTGTTTGAATTGGAATAATTGGGCGCTTTGAGGGTAACTTTATTCCTTGTCCCTCTTCCCGACAGCTCCTATTCGTACGGCTTCCATCAAGTGAACGCAGATGCACGGTTGGAAAGTGGGTTTGACAGGAGCAACGCGATAGTTAAAATAGTGATGGTTCAAGGAGAATCAGATTTATCATTAATCTTTAACTACTATTGGAGTACCTTTGTCTAGTAAACCGTCACCTGTAAAGATTTGGCAAACTCAGTGAACTAGAGGTAGTATAGCTTCAATGCCTGCATAGCACGACAGGACAATCATCGCTGACTGCTTCATTTCTTAATAACAATCCTCAATCAACTGCGACAATTCCTGACTCTCCACCTTCCCATACGTGCACTCCAACAGCGGAAGCACCTCCACCGGCCTTCTTCCCTCCCTCGTCGCGCGCCTGATATCATCAGCCATCTTCCTCGCCCGCTCCGAGTCCCCGTCCAGCCGCGCCACATGGTTCTCCTCCAGCTCCCGCAGCTTCTTATCCAACAACGCCACCCGCCCCTTTCCCCACTCGATCTGCATCGCCATCTTCGTATCGCGCCTCTTCAGCTCGCCGTACTTTGGCGAGTGCGGGTTGTACTGCTCGATCATCCGGAGCCGCAGGCTGTTCTTCGCCCGCGCGTCTTCCCAGGTGCGTAGGCGCACGCTGAGAGGAGGGAGGGGCTTCTTCTCGGTCTCGGGTGTTGGTGTTGTAGAGGTAGGCGTCTGCTTAGGTGTGCTGTGCTGTACGATATTACCCACGTCCACCAGAACCTCCTTGTCCTCGTCCTGAGGCGCTATACTGTCCGACGACATATCCACGTGGGGCGTGATACCACCAAAGATATAGTCCGCCGTGACCCCGCGCTCGTCGTCGTCGTCTGAATCATGGTCCGACGAGTCTTGCGACGTCCGAACGCGGCGAGATGAACCTGGCGCAGACATTGACGCCTTCAACGGGGATCCACGTACAGGTCGTGTCTTGGATTTCGGCTTCGCTTGGAGAGCAACCCGACGCGCGATAGGCGTGGTAGCGCGCGCCTTGCCCTTTCCCTTCAAATCGGGCATAGTGCTCGAACGAACGGGATGCGGTGTCACCGGCGAATCACTGGGAGAGCTGCGAGGCAGCGGTGATGGCGTTCGGAGGATCCTCGAGCGCTTCGATGGGCGTTCCTCCGAGGAAGGCGACACCGCAAGACTTCGCTTGTGAGGTTGGTGAGCGGGGGAGGAGAACGGAGAAGGAAGCTGTGGCTGAGACGAAGACGGCTGCGACTCGAGGACCTCTATGCCAACCTGCGGCGCGAACAGCTTGTGCATCGTCCGTTCGCCCTCGTCGTCTATGTCAGAGCTCGACCCATAGCCGTCTCGATCGTCGTCGTCGTCATCACGAGCCACTGTAGTTGTCGGGGCAGGGAACGGATCGATTATGCCTAGCCATTCCTTCAAAGCCTCCACCTTGCGCCGTTTACCGCGGCCATCTACCCACTTGTTGGCAAGTTCATCGGCATCACCTCCGACGAGGTTCTTCAACGACACATCGATGCCATCCTCGTCATGAGACAAGTCTTGAAGTGCTTGCCAATCCGAAAATTGCGTGGATGGTGCGGAACTGTTCCCGCTGAGATAAGGCGAGAACACTTGATGAATAGCGGCCCAATCCAGGTTATCCAGAGTCGGGTCCAAAGTATTCGGTACGATGGTCTTGGGTCTAAACATGGATACCAAGGCCTGCAATTCGGGTAGAGGGGAATGTCGTGCAAGTGGGACCAGCTGTCAAAGTAAGACCACCACCGCCAACGAATAGAATGAATGAACTCACTAGACATGTTACGTCTTCGCCCGCCACCAGTCGATTCTTGGTATTCGTCTGGTATGATTTCCACATCTCCCTGTTCATGGTGCTGACCGGGTTCACGTAAACGACGCGATTTCCTTTTGTGCTCAAGCTGTCTGGTTTATGCTCCGGTATATCACAGTACTCGCATCGGTCAAAACGTTCACAGGCGTGGAAGCGGGTAGTACTTGGATCTCTGGTACTGATGGATCGAAGGAGAGGTTCGTGCTCAAACTTGCTGAAAAGAGAATGTTTGTATCTGTCTGTATGAATCTGAAAGTAGATAAGCTTCAATCACATAGAGATGATCTTGAATACCTTGGATCCGAAAGCGCATGCTACCGCAGTGAGAATGTCCTCATATCCCAATGTCCAGGCATTTAAGAAGAAATGCGTTGTCTTGGGAAATAAACGCATCAGGGCGATTAGACCAGTTGTGGCGTCTTCCTGAGGCCAAAATAAAAATTGGCCAATTGACAAGAAGCATACGGACCTTTGTTGGGACATTGTCTTTATTGAAAACGCAAGCGGTGTCGAGATAGATGGCGTCAAGTGTCTTCAGAACGCCCGGTGTAGAGCCAGGCGTAGCCAGATAAGGCTTCAGGAATGGATTATGCTTCAGTGATTCCAGGTACCACGGTTCCGCTCTAATGTCGCCGGTGTGCAGAACGTTGCCCTCCGATCCTTCGATGAGGAACCTGAATGTCCTCTGAGTTGGATGATTAAACAGTAGGCAGAAGACATACATGACGGAGCCTGGGCAGTGATTGGCGTCAATTAGAGTAACAGTAACCGACCGCTTGTCATCGATCGGTACGGGATATGGCGTGTTGAGTGGGACTACTTTCTGTAGACTCGGGTGAGCGATCGCCACGCTAGCTGATAAAGCCCGAAAACGCACCAGAAGATCTTTGGAGCCCAGATAATAGACTGCTCCATCTTCGCCAATCAAAGGGTCTATCTTCAAATGACCGTACGTTCTCTTCTTCTCTGCGCGAAATTCCTGTTCGTGCAAATGACGCTCCTTGTACACTTCGTGGCGCAGGATAATTTCCTTGGTATCGTGAGAGCAGATTATCTGCTGGTCAAATGACTTTGCCTGTAAACCAACAACATGGTCCGAATGTGCGTGTGTCAAGAGATGAAGCTTGGCCTGATTGTCCTTGATTGTAGTGAACTCGTCGACACGGATGTATGGGTATTCCACGAGGAAAGAGTGGTAGGGCGTTCCGGGAGGCATTATGCACGCTAAATAATCATAATTTAATGATCAAGAGGAGATGATGGTGGTAACAAAACAAGGTGAAATTGCGGTCCCGCCTCACGTGCGCGTGTTTCCCGAACCGTCGGCGCCAGGCGGCAGTCGGACCGAAATTCCGAGCTGCTATTAGTCAGGGGTCGCGTCTCTTCCACAAACCATTGCATTCAATGGTGGTCTTCATCTTCGTGAGTCTCATTTTCTCGTACTCGCGTCTTATAACGATATAGTAGATTAGACACGGGGAGTCGACGGATAACATTGCAAGTTCATCTCAACAATTTCACTCCATTGACAAGTAGTTAACACTGTCTCTAGCAGTCTGTCTGGGCGGGATGGAAAGACGCGCCATTGACAAACCACGGTATCTATCCTTCCGTATATATCTCATTCTAGTGATGACGGACGTCCAGGTATGAACGTACGTTGTTTTATCACATCTACATAGCACGGAAACAAATCATACATCCAATTATCAATAGCAAGCCAAAGCAGCCGGGGAATACTTCTCTTCAACCAGATTCACGGCTATACACACCTCTGATCTACTACGCGCATATATGACTGCACAAGCCATACATGACAAACAGAAATCGCCGAAACCTCTCTTATCTTCATCGACACTTCTCCGTGAACAGCATTTCGGCATTGCAGAGGGCAAGCCATACATGGCGAAGATTGCCACCACGGACACACTACCCTCTTTCCTGGCCATCGGTAAATATCCTGGTATCAGTGATCGCGAAGGCTCGTTCCCAGAGGGCGAAAGTAAGAACGATCTCCGCCAGCGCGCTGAACGCGCCATTGACGAGATCCTGCTCCCGTACGTCTTTCAGGCGGCACAAGAAGGTATGAGTGGTGTGCGTGTCGCGATAGTGAGCCACGGTCTCTTCATCAAAGAGACTCTGGCAGCTTTACTGGCTCGAGATGGTCGCGGTGGCCAGAAAGAACAAATGCCATTCAAGGGCCTGCGGAACACGGCTTGGGCAAAAGTTTCAGTAGAATTTCAGGTGTGCCATCTTATCTGCAGCGACGCCTATCAGATATCTTCATCTCTTGTTTTCAGGGAGTCAAATCTGGAGAGTGCATAGATTTCGATGATGACAACATCCCTCCACTGAAAGTGCGATTGAGCGACTTCAATAGCTATGAACATCTTAATACCGTGGTACAGATAGCCTTTAACTCTCTGTCCATACTCTGCTGACTATCACCCTTCAATAGGTTCGACAGAGGGGAGGTATAGGGAGCGCGGCCTACGATCCTCAACAGAAGGATATTCGCGCTTTCTTTGGTGGACGCAGCAGGTGACAAGATTACAGATTTAAAGTCCGAGCGTACATACTTACACATGCTACACATTAATTTGGGAAGTGAATCTAGGGGCACAGATAATTTACCGTGTAGGCGGACGTGTGGCCGTGTGGCCGTGGACGTGTTGGCCGTGTACAGGGCCGTGTTGGCCGTGTAGTCAGTGGCTGTGTGGACGTGTGGGGCGTGTAGATATCACCCGTAACACCGTGACCACATTGTGACCCAGGAGCAGTAACACTTTAACGGGGAGTAGTTCTCTGAGTGTTCGTACAGCGAGAAATTCAGTGCTCATCTTATCGGAACCAGCCGGCTTGCAGCCGACTCGGAACTAATAAGGTTGCGGCAAGAAGCACTATACGTAAGTGCGGTTTTAAAGTGTCGACGCGTCTTGAACTCAAACCATCATCACCTACTTACCGTAACGTGTTTTGTATACACATTGCCCTCTGTTTCTTCATCTACAGCTTGTTCAATTCACAATTTTCTCTGTAACATCTCTTGCCCGAGCCATCTGAGATACTTGCAGCACCGGTTTTCACCTCATAAGCTCTGATTTTTCTTGGTCGCTACAGCTCCTCGACGCGTTTCTACAGCTCTCTGTTACTTGGGTACTTCCAAGACCTCTGCTTTGGTAGCTCTCGCAAATGAAGAGACTTACTGTATGTACTTAATAACCTCTTTTATCGTTTAACAGCGCGGTGTTGGCAGATTTGTCCTGGACGGCTTTGGGGACGATCAACATAGCGAGGCTCGCCACACCTGCCCTCAAGAGTGAACCCGAGCCAACTGTCCGGCCTCCAAATTTGGGACCTTTATTACCTAGCTACGACGCGTCGGGTAATTGTAAGTTCACCCATTTCTATCCTTAATTCTTATACTTCATAGATCAAGTTATGAGCTACCCAACTACTCTTCGATATGGCACTGCCAATGGTCACTGCACGCGCTGATGCTTCATGAGACGATGGCGCTGAAATCTCACAGGAAGCCTTCCGATCCAGATGACTCCGACACGTCCTCTGAAGACTCACGAAGCTCTACTTCAAGCTCTTCTTCTTCATCGGCACTACATTTAGTGGTGAAATCCATCCGATGACGAGTCTAATCCGGAACACCCACAGAGGAAGAAATCCCGCCACGGCGCCCATCCATCTTGAAATCCCAGCATGGATCAAAGCATCCTCGTTCGGATGACGACTCCAAGCACACATCCTGGAGAAGGCCCTTCTATGCCTAAGAAGACTTGTCCCAATCTTTCTTCCACTCCCTTGACCACCGATCGTGCTACCATCGCTCTGTCTCTCGCCCGTCCCCCTCTCTACCTCTGGCACCACCACACCGCGATACTAGCAATAGTGCTAAGAACTCTGTGAACCCGGCGCAGCTCTACATGAAGAGTGATCACCTTGAGGTTACGTGGGACGGCTACCCCGATGGTTATCTCGACATCGACGTGGATTACGCGACTTACGAGAAAACCGGTGGTGCATTGGTCTGTTGGTGGAGGATATCCACAGTGTAGTGCTGATGCGCCGAGTTGGTAATCCCGGAAGCCTTCGACGCGCAAATGTCTCGGGTACATCAAATGTACACCTGAGCTGCGAGATCATTGTTCGTCCCAAAACGAAGTCAACTGCTCGGGAGCGCCAGCTGGTAGAGACATGCACATGCGATTACTCCCTAGAGCTTCATTCCTATACTAGACGAGTAATATCTTACTTAATCTTATGGCGAGGTGTTCGAAAGCTTATTATAGAACACCCGAAGTCTAGTCCACTAAAGTTTGCCGTTGGTCGTCAAAGACTCGACGGCACATTTGGACCTTCCGCTGCAGATATCTCTCATGCTCTCTTGAATGCCCGTGTCTCATATCAGAGAAACAAGGTCAAGCACGCGGTGAATGTGACGGCAAGCGATTTCCTTCAGCAGTACTCGGCCTTCAAAGGTCGTTATGCTGGTTTTGTCGTTCAAGAAATCTTGCACTCGGAAGTCGTTGATTCGCTTCAGCACCCGTTCATGCAGAAGCAACTTGTTCGATACATCATACGGAACGAAGCGGTGAACAGCATGGTGTCTGATGCTGCCCATGGCTGGTGGGTATGAAACGAGCTTTCAATTGTCAGCTCGATATACTCTCCAGATCTATCCTGCCGGTGGGTTCCCAAAGAATTAAGGATGTTAGTGCTCTGTCTATGAAATCAACTTGTTCCTATACCAATAAGTTATGTAGCCATGTCTACCTTATTTACAAGTTGTAGGAACCATCTGTATGCGCCAGAGACCCGTGAGTACCCAAGTCCCAGAGCCTGCGATCAGACGTACTACACCCGATTTGGTCTCCCTTATCATGAGGTTCTCTCCGCGTAAGGATTTACTAAGTGTACGCAGTATATTATGTGTAGGGATGTGCGCCGTACTGTTACGGACACAAAACGACCTATCCGTGGAGGGATGGCCGTGTCACTCCCTTGTCACGCCCAAGTAACGCTACCGTGTTGGCCGTGTACCGTCCCTGGCCGTGAAAGTGTCGGCCGTGGAGCTTGGACGTGTGGCAGTGTGGCAGTGTGGCCGTGGCCGTGTCTACCGTGGAGGCTACCGTGGACGTGTAAAGGGTGGCAGTGTTACCGTGTTTACTACCGTGTTGGACGTGTACACGGCCATCCACTACTTATCCCGTTGCGCATTACTTATAGCACTCGCTGGAAACCTCTGCAAGGCCGTGTACATGTTATTCATGGATATTTATATGTTGTACAAGGTGAGATAGCTAGGAGAAGGATCAAAATCAGTGTGTTTTGGTGCTTAGCCGTGTGGACCCTGCCGTGTAGGACGTGTGGCAGTGCACGGCTACCGTGTCTACCGTTGGATGTGCACGGTAAATTCTACCTGCCGTGAATCTAGATGACGGGATGAACAAGTTGGAGACTGTGGCTTTGCATTTGTACCTGACGGGAACAACACGATGCTTGACATTTCTCTTCAGTTGACGGTTCAAGTAGGATCAGCTATTAATCTTCAACTACGATGGAGTACTTTTGCCATGTGGGAGTTCTTCTTCTTCCCAACAACTTGAAACTGTACAGCCACCAATGTCGCGTCTCGTCTCTTGCGCCCACCATCACGCTTGTTTTATTCAAAGAGCACGCGCAAATGGATGATATAAATGGCCCATTCGTGCTCGGCTCGTCGTCTTCAGCGATAGGTCGCGTACCCGCTGAAATATGGGCAGAAATCTTCCCCATTACTCGCAAGTTCGATGTCCTGACTACCCTTTGGCATCGCCGTCGACAGGCCCCATGGAACATATCATACGTTTGCTCCTTATGGAGAGAAACAGCCGTCTCTGACTCGCAATTGTGGTTCTCCCAGCCTCTCTACCTCGAAGAAAGATGCTTGCAGATGAAGGATCCGGTTTCGCTGCTGAAGCTGGTTTTAGCGCGCACATCCCCGCTTCCGTGGGACGTTGGCTTTTTCTGTGGGGTTAGAATTCACGGCGACCGTTATGTCCTGCAAGTTGTGCGTATCCTTCTGCAGGTGTTGATAGACGATTCTGCCTCTTTGGGGTGGCTGCACATTCAGGTGTATCCGTCATACGCAGATCTACTCCCACAGTTTCGTGGAAGGCTCCCATTACTTGACGGGCTTGATGTCCTATACCATGGGGACATGCCGAGCATTCAAGGATGTGAGATTTGCCCTCGTCTCACCAATCTGTCACTTTCTGGGGTGGGTTCTTTCGAGACAATTTCACAATTTTCGCTGTCTCGGCTCACCACCTTCCTTGATGGATGCTCAGTGACAACGCCCGACAGCGTTCCTTACGATGGCGAATACTATGCGAACATTGTAGTATTTCGCGACAATCTGTGTACCGCTGGCCTCTCCGAGCGTTCGAATTCTCCATGACACCCTCACAGAGATATCAATCCTTGATGTCTCTCTTCTTTCATTCTTTTCCTTCCCTTCGCTGAAGCGGTTGGCCATCAGCATAGATCCTTACGACAGATGCACGATCGCTGCTACTGACAGGGAGAAAATCGGCAGCGACCTAGCCATCTTCGTGATGCAGTCACATGGATGCCCTCATCTCACATATCTCTCTGTGTGTGATGCACTGCCTAGTGGTCCCTTTGCCGCTATGCTGGTTGAAGCGTTACCACAATTAGCGGAGCTAGAATTGACATTCAACGAGTGGGATGAAATTACGGTGTCTACGACCGAGGAGTTTCTCTCGAGCTTGGCGGGATATGTGGAGATTGACGACAACGGCAAAGTGGTGCATGCGTATAAAATTTTGCCAGAGCTCGCATGGTTCAACCTTGTGTTCCGTCCGTGTCCGGAGGCGCCTGATGTTAGTGGCATCATCTGCGGAGCGTTTCGCCGAATGCTGGAGGAGCGTTATGGATTCCATGGTCAGCGATCCGCTCTCAAATCTGTTTACCTCACGGTCACAGGTGACTCTATTGAAGTACCAACGGAAGTCGTCGATTATCCCCGATTCTTTCTCTGGAGAAAGAAAAGGGTTGGTAGAAATGATAATCGAGGTTTCCCCGCAAAGTTTCTCGAAATTCTGTCAACGCGGTTTTACCCGTGTAAAATCAGCCATTTAGGTCACGTTTATTCCCTTTTGTAGTTATTTTTCATAGAACACGTGATTGCACGTGAACATCCATGACGGTCCGAGTCGGGTTAGTCACTTTTTGTTCCTTGTTTGTCCGATGTCGCCGCTGTCTGTCCGCTGTCATCTCCATCTGGCTCCTTTCTTGATTGTCGTGGCATTCGATTTCTTTATTTCCTCGCTGTTACCCACTGTCCTGTATAGCATGCTCGATGTCCTTTGGAGTGTGGCGCGGTTATAGAGTTGCGGACCTTCTTCAAATATGAAGCGAGGATGAAGTTCGCGGCTGCGGCTCTTGGCTCTACTCTGTACGTGGAGTAATCACGTCGTGTTAGTACTTACTTGAAACGGATTTTACAGCAGCGGCCGTCTGATCATCTGTCGGTGTCGCCATGCACCGCCTTGTGGTTGGATGTGTATATATACCCGTCACATTCCAGTCGGAATTCTGAGCTGCCTTTATCATGGATTCCCAGCTCACACCCCGTGTTTTTCCTCTTCCCAAGCAGCCATGTACTAGGTCTCGCGTATTAGATGAACGCGACGTGCCGCCGTTCGAGGATGATCATGATATGGACAACTTTCCTATGTATTACGACCCGATCTACTTTCCTCAATTTTATCAGGAGATCTTTGGCTCTGTCGATGGTGTCTGCGACTGGCTCTCATCGGAATATATGAAGGGTGTGCCTACTTCTGAACATGTTTCATGCCACTTCGTAGGTGATGTCTTTGTTCTGGATGATATGACCCTCGATATATCTATTCACATACCATATGATGATCTTCTTATGCCATCGTTTACTCGTGTGGACATATACAAGCGGTCACCTAGTCCAATGTCCTCTAATCCGCCTTGGGCTTATCTGTCTGTTGTAGACCTAGAAAGTCGTGCTGCTACATTGCCTCGTGATGAATTCCTTTCTATGCGCGGCTTTAGTCGGGACGATCGTGCCTCAAAGAGTAAGAGTGCATTACGTCTGGCGCATATCTTCACATCTGAATGTAATCGGTATGTTCATATGTCGGATGCTGAACTCTTCGCTTGTCTTGTTCGTTCTGGATGTGATATAGATGTCGCCCTGTCTCGCCGGATTGTCATATGGCGTTTGATGGAGCATTGTGTTGGGGAGAGCGTCTTTCGCGCCCTACTTAGACCCGGCCAACCACAGTACCTTTGCGAGCATGCAGACCCCGTATTCAGAAATATGGCTCTGGCCGATGTAGATGTGCAATCAGACTTTGGAATTGATGTATTGACTAGGCGGTTGCGAAAGCTCAATGTTCCTACTCTACGGTCTGAACTGAAGGCGTCTCTTGAATTATCTGGTATCACCGATTTTCGCATTTCTCGGGCTAAGATAATATCACACCTAAGTGGCAGTCTTATGCTGCGTTGGGGTCAGCTAATTCGTTGTACAAACACTGTTGTTGGTAATGCCCTCAATTGGTACCAGAGTGATGTCGACTTGACGTCTTCTTTCAATATGCTCGATCTCTTGAAACATGAATACGGTAGCGTGGTGATTGAATGTGTGGTTGACGTGTTACGAAAGCGGCGCGTGGTCAATTCTGGACGGGATCATCGTCGCGCTGAACGAAGACATGCTGCTGATGATGTCGATCGTGTTTTCACGCGTGTTCGAGATGCATGGCCTCAGCCGATCTCTGGTGATGCAGCACTTGATCGATGTCGTCAATTTCAAGCAGAATATACGTGGCCAGCTCGTACGTTGTGTGCAGTATGTACTCGTGAGACCCATAAAGGCGAGCCCTTGAAATATAAGGATGAGCCTATTGATCAGATCATGAAGAGGGATGTCGGACGTACCATGAGTCGCGTCTTACGCTTGACCGATGGTGAGCATTTTGCACGACGTATTGAGAATCCTGTCCTGGGAAATTTGATGCTCGACAATAGGGCTGTTGTAGGTGACTGCTTGAGAATTTGTTTGAAGTGTCACGCATCTTTGAGAGCTGGTACGCTGCCACGGTTAGCTCTGCGGAATCAGCTATACCGGGGCGACCTTCCAGAGGAGTTTCGCAGCCTGACTTGGTTAGAAGAAATGGTATGTTCCATATACAGGTGTTCGGCGCACGTAACTCGTTTGTACAACTCGTCGAGCCCGGAACAGCCGCGTATGTTGCATGGTAATACATGCGCGCATGATATGAACGTGGTCTCCACTGCTACCGTGCTGCCCCGTGTGCCTCAGGATGTTTTGGGAATGATAAGCGTCGTGTTCGTTGGCCCGAAGCATCGTCTAAAACATGCACTGGGTGGACAGTTTATGATACGGAAAGAACTCGTTATGCGGTTTTTGGCATGGTTGGCGATAAATAATCCGTTGTACCGTAAGATACGCATTGAGCCCGACTTGTTTAAGCATTACGAAAACGACGATGGTTCACTTGTGCTACCCGGCCTGGAAGATGCTGTGTTTCACGATGAGACGTCCGATGTCACTGAGATGTTTGACGAAGAGACAGCTGGCTTTGAAGACCACTTTGCGGGATCGCTTGTACCCGAAGACGACGATGGTGTGTGTTTGCTGGAACGGATGGGCGTGTCTGACATTGAGTCTGTCAACATCACCGGTAGAGCGTTCACGGCCGCTGCAATCGATAATCTTCTACGTCCTCCTGATAAGGCCGCCGGCTTGACTGTCTTCAGATCTCGTGATCCTGTGAGTGACTACAACAACCCGGACTTGTTTCCTGGTATGTTCCCTACCTTGTTTCCGTATGGCGTGGGTGGTTTTGATGTTCCTACACGGCAAGTTGCTGTAAGTTTTCACAATCAAGCGAACTACTTCCTTGACCTGTATGACAGGAGTTTCCGTTATCATCACTCCTTCATTTTCGTTGCCATGAATGTGATTCAGCGGCATCAGATTAATCTGCAGACGCATTTCGCGGTGCATAGCGATCGATTTGATTCTGTGGCTGGCATCATAGAGAACATCAAGCCTGATACATTGCGTGCTGTTTCCCGTTATATGAAGCACGGCGGGTCGCCAACAGATTTGGGCTCTCAGGGACAGGAGGCGCTTACGCTGCTGCGTGAGGTGAATACAGTTGCCGGTCGAATAACCGGCTCTGAAGCTTCGAAGATACTGTATAGGAATGAGATACGTGCATACGTAGGCCATTTCGGCATTCCGCACCTTTTCTTTACCGCGAATCCGAATCCTGTACATAATCCGTTGTTCCAGTTGATGTGGGGCGACGAGACTGTCGATCTTACTCAACGATTTCCCGTACTCGCAGACTGGAACGAGCGTTCGAAACGACTTGCCTCTGATCCCGTGGCCGCTCTTGATTTCTTCAACCATGTTGTTAAACTGATATTTAAGTGCTTGTTTGGTTGGGATTTCGAAGCTGGGCGGTCCACCGTGGAGGGAGGTATACTGGGTCATCTTGAAGCGTTTTACGGTGTATACGAGCTCACTGAGCGTGGAGCGTACCATGGGCACTTCGTTATCACACTGAAAGGTGGTGTAAATCCGAGTGATCTGCATCGTAGATTAGATAATGATGAAGAGTTCACGAGGAGGTTCTTCACGTACTATGAGGGCATCATTGAACATCATCTACCAGCTGATGTACCTTGGGATAAGGATGCTAATCCTAAAGCTGAAAATCCATTGAGGATTCCCGGCCGAGATGCGAGCGATGAAGAGCTTCGAACTTTTCTGCGTGATTTGATACGTGATATGAAGACGTTAGGCGAAAAGTTGCAACGACATGTACATCGTGCTGTCTGTCGGAAGTATGGGCATGAGACTTGTCGATTTATGATGCCGCTGCCGGAAGTTCCGGAGTCTGTATATGATAAAGCGTCGCGGTGTGTGATTTTCCAGTGCTTGGATGGCATGGTGAACTACTTTAATAGGTGGATATTGCTGATGTGCCGATTTAACCATGATCTGAAGTGCATATTGTCGGGCAAGGCTGCGAAGGCTGCTATATTTTATATTACTGACTACATAACGAAATTGAGCTTGAAAACGTACGAAATGTTGTCTTTACTGTCCGAGGGTATTGTGAATGCGAATGCCGGCGCGAACAACAAGAATTTTAGCGCGCGCGTTGTCCTTCAAAAATGTTTGTCTCAGTTTGCCCGTGCCCAGCAAGTACATGCACAACACGCAGCTAGGATCCTTCGAGGTCAACGAGAGGTGTTTACGTCACATAAAACGGTCGCTATGAAGTCCGGTGCACTCATGCATCTTGTCCAAAGCAAGTGGCCATATCGGTTGGGTGGTGGCGACGGCGATCTGGAACCTGAATATTTATTGATGCGTGTCGGAGATGACGGTAAGCTGGTGAAGCATTCACAAGTTGAGGACTACCTTCATCGAGGAACAGAATTGTCCCATGTCACGTTCTACGACTTTGTTACTCGGTATGATGTTGTCCGCATAGGTTCGCGTGATAGAGACGAGACGGATGCGTATGTTAATGGTGAACACCTTAATAAGTTTAGACGGATCCAGTTTTTGCCCGGTTATAAGTGGAGAGGAACTTACGAGATATCAGAACAGTTGAGCGAACGCGAAGCACTTATACGGACGAAAGCGGTGCCACGTATTGTAGGCCATAAGCTTCCTCGTGTTGATACGCCGGAATACTGTGCATTTATGTGTGCGCACTTCATTCCTTTCCACGTGTATTCTCCATTGTTGTCGGATGGGGAAAACTTTGATGATAAGTTCCATACATATGAATTCGATAGTCGGGCTGTATCATGTATGAAAAACTGGGAGGCGATGCATGAATGTGAGGACGAACGAGATCGGGAGCGTCTGCGAAAGCACGAGGCTATGTTGGCGGACTCTCGTGTCCTTACGAACACGATAGACAGTTCTTCCTTCGAAGGACTTGTGGAACTGTCAGCAGGACAGGACGGCCATACTGCTAACGATGTTGATTTGAGCGCCAACCTGCTTGAAATTCAATTGTCGAATTGGTTCGCGCCTGATGTTACCGATAAACGCCCTGAATACATTCGGACACAGATATCGCGTGCCCGGGTCGATAGGTGGAAGGTGCAAATCAAGGAGTTAGAGAAAAGTATTGCTGAGTTAAGGAACAATGTTGGAGACGTGAACAACCAAGTCGGCAGTATTGAAGCGCGTCCTACGGAAGTGGGCTCCTATCCTACGCCCGACAACACGAGATATGTGGTGGATCCTCATTATGTAGGTAGTTCTGAAGGGGTAGCATCGTATGGGAAGCCGACTAGTATGAAGGAACGCATGGAGAGTACGATTGAGGCGTTTCAATTGAATCCCGAACAGGAGGACGCGTTTCGAATTATGGCGCAGAGCTATATAGAGCGCAAGTTAGGGTCTGGTACGCACAACGGTGATACAGCGTCGACCGATGAACAGAATATGTCAAAAGAACTGCGTCTGTTTTTGACAGGTCCTGGCGGGACCGGCAAGACCCATGCTGTTAACGCGTTAATCCACCTGATGGCTGACTTCGGTTCCGACCATGCTGTACGTTTCGCCGCTTTGACTGGTTCCGCCGCGTCGAATTGTGGTGGTCAGACCATACATAAAGCCTTTCATCTAGCAGTGGCTCAGAAAAAGTCTTCTCAGCATAATTCGCGCACGCTCAGTGGGGAAGAACGCTATACGTCCTTTATGACCGTGAAGCATAGAGAACAGTTACAGACGGAGTGGCGCGATGTTGAAGTTTTGGTGCTTGATGAAGTGTCTCTGATTTCGCAGGAATTAATGACGGATATCGATGCAGCGTGCAGATATGGGAAGAACACTCACAATAAATGGTTTGGCGGTATGATAGTTATCTTCTGTGGCGATTTGTATCAGTATCCTCCTGTGAAGGGACATCCCTTATATTCTAGCATTCGGGGACTCACAGCGGATGAGGAGAATCTGAAACGAAGACTTGGACGTATGGCGTGGAACTCGGTTACAGATGTCGTAGAGTTACACCGCCAGGAACGAATGAAGGACGATGTGCGATATGCCGAGGCAGTGCGTAGACTGCGAATTAGGCAGTGCACGCAGGATGATGTAGATTTATTCAACACACGCGTAGTGAAGTCAGCGTATGCCGAGGATGGACTTGACATGGGTGAAGGTACTCGTAAGAAGGCCGTGGCAATTGTGCGGAAGAACGCGCTGCGCCATGCAATGAACACGATCAAAGCAAAGGCGAATTGTAGCGAGAAAGATCTTATTACTGTGGCTGCCCAAGACATCGTCGACAAGTCTACCTTTAGACTGTCTCAAGAAGATAGGCGCGATCTGTTGAATAAGGACGTATCATCACTGAGTTCCGATAATTCATTACCTGGTATCTTACATATGTACATTGGTATGCCTGTTATCATGCGAGGAGTGAACTTGTCGACTGATCTGAAAGTCACTAATGGCTCGCAAGGTATTTTGCGACACGTGGAGCTCACCGTGGATGAATATGGGTATACAATTGCGACGGCTGCTATCGTGGAGTTCAAGAACAAGTCCTTCCAGTTAGAGGGTCTCCCACCGGGGTGCTTCCCAATAGAACCAACTACGTGGTCGTTCCTGCGTACCATCGCGAATGAGAACGGCGACCTCGTGAGGAAAACCGTTACAAGGCATCAGCTACCGTTTCAAGGTGGATTTTGTATGACGGGACATGTCGCGCAGGGTCAGACGATGGACGAGATCTTCGTGTCGATGCATGAGGGTGGATGGGCAGCATATGTAGGGGCTTCGCGCGCACGAACGCGATCTGGTCTCTTTATACGTCAGCGAGTGAGGAAAGAACAACTTAATAAGCCGGTTAACGCAGATCTGAGCGCTGAAATGCGCCGGTTTGAAGTGATGGCTTCTAATACTCGAGTTAAGTTTGGACTATGCGATGGTGAGCTTCAGGCGTTAGAGGAACCGATCATGGCAACACCTTACCCGGTTGAGTATAAGAGTATGGGAGGGGAGGATGACGAGTCATCGCAGGGTGTTCCGTCTAATTCCCGCAAACGAAAACGGTCGAATGTTGACCAAGGAGAGCAGACGAAGAAGAGACGTATCGGTAAGAAATTTTCCGCGTCGCTGACTGCTGCGCGTACTTCTCCGTTACGCAGCAATGATCCTTCTCGTGAACACGCCAACAATGTGGGAGAGGACATATGTGTTAGGGTGCCGTCCGATAGTTCGTATGATACCTTGCATACAGAAGGTACGCAAAAAGCATTGTCATCAGATTTAACCGCCATAGAGGTCGCAGATGACGCGAATGGAAAACGCAGAGCTGATAATATATGCATAGACAAGTCGGAAAGAAAGCGCGTGCGGTTTGATTCGAACCCGTTATGTGATGGAAAGGGGATCCCGTCTTTCGCCGTCGCCGTTTCGCATGGGAGTAAGCGCCCGTATACAGATGTGGATGATGGTGGTCTTGGTGCACAAAGAGATAGCAAAAGACTTCGGTCCATCGGTCCGGATAAACCCGGAGTTGAATCGGGTTTCTCCGTCGACCACCAAGCCGTCCATGCTTCTACTTCACTTCCTCTGTTCTTTGGGTGTCGCTGGGATGCTTCCGACTGGTCTTGTGCTTATGATACTGTGTTTACAGTGCTGTATTACATTCAGGCATATCTACCGCCTGATGTACGCGTGGATTTGGGAAGGAGTTCTGTTCTCATGTCAACTCTACTGGATCTTTGGTCTGTTGTCTCGATCGAGCAGGCTGGAGAGTCGTCCCGCCGCTTCGACGAAATACGTGATATCATGCGGGATGTGCTGTACGCCTCTGAACCGAATTTATTTCCACGCAGAGGACCGACGATGGCGGCCGTGTCCGACTTAGTGTCCGTGTTCATGGGTGGGTATAAGCATCGTACCGCGATAACTGTTACTTGTGATGCTGGCTGTCGCGTGTATACATCTGCAGGACTTCCGAGTATCACGCCTGTTTGCGCTTCGTCTATCTACAACGACGTCCGTGCTGGCGCGAGCTGGTCCTCAATGCAAAGCGTGTCCATGACTGAATGGATGGCTGTGTTTATTCGGTCTGCTGTCCTGCGAAGTAGTATGGCGGTTAATAGTGTGAGTGAATCGTTGCATGCACATGGCACTTCTTGTACGCGTACACCAACTCTTCTTCTGACGCTCGATGAAGCGCCCCCTGTTATGTGCATGGAATATACTCCTGAGATAGCCGGTGGTCCTGTGTGGCCGTCGTTTCTCGCGGACGTTGGTGCTGATCGTGTATTGTTCAGTTTGGCCGCGATCATACACCTAGGGTCCAATCATTTCACGGCTCGTTTGCTTGTTGATGGAGCCTGGTACGAGTACGATGGTCAGCGTCAAGGTGGAGCCCTCCGTCCAATTTCGTGTGATGTCGACTGCATGAATACTGACTCTCATTGTCATTTTGCGGTGTATGTAAAAGGGTAATCTTGGTGGGTGTTTGTCGTATGGTGTATTGAATGGCTCACCACACTCTGTTATTATGGTCTCTTCGACTAAACGTCAATGAAATAATACATTGATCAACTGTACACACTTCCATACTAAATTTGTGCAATGTATCGTTGGCGTTACTCTACAAACGCCTATCGAATATGTTTACATGAAGCATCCAAGTCCTGCATTCAACAGTTCGTCAATTCGTTCAGCCAGACCTCCTCTCAAAACGTGACACCACTCCGTGTTCAAGAGCTCGATCTCTTGTATTTCGAACATTGGCAACACCTTGTTTGGATTTTCAACGAACTCCCGAGGTACAGCAAGCAGGCGAGGGCCCACGAAGGTAGAAGGTTGATTTGAGGCGGGTCGGCGCATGAGCATAAATATGTGTACGCCGCGCAAGGAGGCGAAGAACCCTCCAATCATGAAGTCGCCAATTCTCTCAGCACAATATCCGTGGAATCCCATACCAATCTTAACAGGCGTGTCAATCAGGGCGAGTAAGATGGCATCCGTGTCTAGGTGTACATAGTACGAGAGCTCTACCTTGACACCTTGGAAGTGTCTAGGGATAGACGTATGGCGAGGTTCCCGAGGGCGGCATGGAGAGGAGATGGGAATGCACGTCCAAGTGCTGTGCGTCTGCTTTATAGCGGGTGGGCGGCTGGTGTTTGTGGGGAGGATACGGAATTCGGAAGGAATTGGTCGGCGTGGATGAGCGAACGCTTCAGAGTCTGTAGTGGGGGGGCGGAATATTAGAGGTGGCGAGTACGCGGAACGCTCTATATCAGTGGGAAGGTACGCTGGTTTCAGCTCGCGATATCTGTCACGCAAAGCGTGGATTGACACAGAACGCAGGTCCCGGAGAATTCTCTGCTCATCATAAGGTGAAATGTTCGGTGGGACGCAGACGACATCGTCAGCCGTAATAGCCGTTCGGTGTATTAAGGTATTCGCCGCAGGCATGGTTGGGATGGTCCAGCCAGTTCGGATGGCGGCAAATACATCTTCAACATCGACCGGCTCGGTAGCTGTTTCTCCCTACGGTATATTAGTGTTTCATGTACACCGGGAAGAATAGAGTAGTCTCACTCGGTAGTGGGTATTTCCGCGCGCTCGCACTGCGGCGTCTAGTGCCACAGAATTGGCGATAGTAGTAGTCGTCCGGGCCGTACTATGTTCACTTGGCGCGTACATAGTCCCATCAGTAGTGCTTACACTGTTAGACCGTGGCCGGGCCGTAGTAGGAGGGAAGTCGGTGGTACTGAGTGTGCTTGTCTGTGAAAGATGCTGAGTATGATCTTGAATGAAGTATGGGGAAATAAGTACGCGTACCTCAACGTTTATCGAAATTCTAGGTGGTACGACGTGGGGGGGTTGGATAATTTCCGCCGCGTTGGAAGCGTTGCGTTGCGCGGAGTCATACAGAATTGGACGCCGTTTATTCCGCGGTGTGAGTGGATATAGTAAGTGTAGCACGTTCATTGGATGGCGTTTGGTAGTAAGTGTGAGTATAGGCGATACAGGTGCTATCAGACGTGCGCAGGAAATGAATCCAGTATGCTTTAAGGATAGCCGCATCGCGACTACTTGTAGGATCAGACGCGAGCTTGCCGAGAATGGAAGTTCAGGTTTGATGATGTCGTTACCGCATTTGTCTATCTCCGTTCCATCAATTATACGGGTTTCTAATCAAGTACGAGTTGAGTACGAGTAAGTTTACACCTTCTTACCGATACGTTTACATAGCAGTAAGTGAATGGCATGCATAAATAGCTTGCAGATTGCTGTTTGTTGTTCAGGATATTGCTGATTTATTATGATACATGTGATAGATAGTAGTAGGAATAGTGTTTCTCATGTGTAGACGGGTGTTATGTCCCTGTGAATGCTTCCACGTCATAAGACCAGCTAATTTCGGATATGCTTTCGGTTTCGGATATGATACATGTGTCACCTGCAAATTTTGTACCCCATAAAAGTTGTTGCAGCGCCCATCACGTCACTTTCTTTTCCTCCTCATGGTATCTGCATAGCTGATTCAATTGAACGAGCGGCGAACTCTCAAAGAGAACTATGCTAAATGCCGATAGCTTATCATTCCTTCATGCCGTTGACGTGCACTCGTCCCTTCCTTCATATATCTAAATTCATCGAATAATTGCTTCCATTGCACGGGAAAGCGATTTCCTGCCCAAAAATGAATGTGTGCTGGTCTCCTTACTACTCTGCAACCTTCACCGACCTCAAGCCATACAGCTTCTGTAAGTGAGTTTCGATACAATCGAGCAGAATTATTGAGTGACGTACCTTAGGGCTGTACTTAACCTGTTCGCGAATGTTCGAGATGTCGGCCCAGGTAATCTCCATAACAATATTCTAGACTATCCTTCTGAGGTTGTAAACAGCCGAATGGCAGGACTGTGCAGAACACGCTCCATGATGAATCTTCGTTGAGCCAGATAGCTGGGTCGGCGTTTCCATCTAGTATGGTGAACCTTTTTCTTTTCGTGTTGTAGCATTCAATCAACTCACTATGTCCTGAAGGCACGTGTCTTCGACAACCTTCCCATTCCATCAGATATTCCTGTGGTGATTCCTGTGCCGTCATTCGGATTTCGGTATCCCCATGCTTTGGAGGCCCCGCCCATTTTCCAGGATACTTACACTCTGCCTTATGAATACCTTCACGCCCTATTCTTTCCGAAACCTATTCTTGAGTCAGGTCCAAATCATCATAATACCAATCCCGGCCGCACCTTGGCGATTCAAATTCATCAGCACACTGTATTTCCATATTACAATCCAATCTCCTTCGATCCCCCCGGTGTGGCATGTCTGTTCACGCGACCTATCCGCCCTACATTGCCGCCCAGGTTCCAGAGCATGTATCGGCACAATAACAGACCTGGCGCTAGGAGTTCAATGGTCATGACGTTCATTCGGGAAAGTGGACCGGTGTCTATGAATGCGGTGGATCCTGCCTTGCGATCCGCTCGACGTGTATTCCATGCGTATGAATCCTTCCAGGTTCCGTCGTACTCATGTGGACTTTCGTGGTATTTCCACTGTGCTAGCAAATATGTCTTTCTTGTGGTCACTCATTGTCCGGTCATAATGAGTACGGGTATGTCGATGCGATGCGACACTAGGCTTGGCGATTTCGTAGTGGGCCATTGTGTCGGTCCTTTGGATGGGCTATTCGTGTTTGTTGTTCATCCACGATCACGGACGGATCTCAATGAGTTCAGGAGTCCTCGATATCTATGCGCCGCACGCGAGTTTGTGGAACCTAGATTCTTGTATGAGACGGGTGATCGCACGGCGGAGCTACGTATGTTGCGTTGTGCGTGGAGGCGTATGACCGAGGGATATGAAACCGACGAGTTGGATGACAGTAGCCACGCGTTTGGTTATGCGACAGTGCAGATGTCGGCGGTGCAATGAGACATGACTATTTCACTCATACCGTACAACTAGAGTTTCGGACGTTGACATCCATGATGATAGCTACTTTGCTGAGCAGCGGCAAGCGTCACAACGATGATTTGGCTGTTCCAAAACCACCGTCTGATCGTTGAATAATCTAGAGGTGTAAGTGGCGTCAGAGTTGTTTTCCAGCTTAGGGATACGACATACTCTTGTACACATGTTTTCTGGCATGGGTGTTTGTGTTGGATGTGAGACGCGGAGTGTTTGCAGAGAAGCTTGTTGCAGTCGACCTTGTGAGGTTAGTCGCGAGCTCTAGATAATGACATAGGTACGTACTCGTTGACGTTTGACAATGATTTGATGGAGACATGTAAATTCATGGGCAAGATGGAGCGTAAAGCACATCGTCTTCCGCGAGAGAAGTGTGGCGGCTGTGATACTAAATTACGCCGGGAACGTATTTCATGGGATGAAGTACCTTGAGACGACGGAAAAGATCTATCCACTTTCTCGTCGAGCATTGCCTCTTAAGGACCTGAATAAGGCATGGGAAATGGGGTTACTGAGTCTGGACGTAAACGTTCTATTGTGAGAGAAATCACCAGGAATTCGGGTTCTTGCCGTTAGTTTTCTTGGTAATGACGCACTTCGAAGTTCCGACGCTTCGTATATGCATCCTGGTATCTAGATGAAGCAAAAAGGGCCGTCCTTATAAGTTATGATCGTAGAACGTACCGTTAGAAGGTTCGCGAGAGTTACCGTGTCCTCCGTTTTAGTGACACGCTCATGCGGACATCATAACAGGTATAACTTCCGGTAAGTCGTGAGGTCTATTCGTTGTGGCGGCAAGAATGCAAGGCACGCTTCTCACAGGTACCGTGATCATTTATTTCCCACGCCATAGCCTTTGCTGCACCATCATTGTCGTGCGTATAGGTCCGCTTTTTACGGCACTGCTCTGCTTCATCATCGGCGACGCTACAGCCCCATTCGATAATGATGCATGTAAAAAGTGTTTGTCAGTTCTTTCAGGGAAATTAGTGAACTGGAAACCGTCTTTATATCAAGCCATGCGGTTATGGCAAGTAAAAATCGCGCCGTTTTTACATGGAGCCTTCTTACTACCATCCAGCGAGTAGTATCCGTTATGATGACGAACCCGGGCGTGATCAAGCTGTGTGGACGCTAGTTGACGCGTCGACCACAGCATCCAGCTCGCTATCTTCTGAAACAACCCACCCCCCTACGGTTGAATCTGACAGCAATCATCCTAACTCGGAAGCCACTACAAATGTATGTACTCCTTCGCCCCGAAAATGGTTTCGTTTATTGTGGCTTCATCCTCGTAGGTCGACTATAACGATGTATTAGAACTATCGCTGTTCGCGCGTACAACGAAGGAACAGGACGATCTGTTCTATTCCACGTTTCCTGATGCTCGTCCTGCCGACTATCAGTTCCTGTCTGCTTTTCCTCCTGGATCCTTCTCGACCACTTTGCCATCCGAGACTGTGGCGCTCAACGACATTTCTGTAACACCCCCGGAGCCGTCTCATTCCGATTATACTACACCCGTGAACTGTCCTCTGGGCCATACCCATAATGATTCTGAAGGCACTCTATGTCGTGCTACTGGCAAATCTAATCACCATTCCCCGCGTACCCCAGCGTTTACTGTAAGCCTAATAATTCTCTGCAGGTAGATACCATGTTGCTTACTTCACCGTGGCTTGCAGGTTGCTCACGCACCGTCAACTGCTTCGCCTGCCGTCATTCCTCCCGTGGTAATTCCTTCCCAACCACAAATAAACATTCCAATGGAGAAGGATACTAGCACGACGCTACTGGCAAGAGATGGACGACCCGCCTCTCCTCGGAAGGAACCCGTTTATACAGCTCCGCCCATCCTGCAGATATCAACACAGAATGTCAATCTTATGACGTCTTCACAAAACCACGCTGTTTCGTTCTCGGTCACACTACCTACTCCAACCCATAGTTTCCCGATGAATTCGGCGCGCGACGTTGCGAAGTACCTGCGCTTAGCGGTGACCGAGCCGCTTATTTGGCCCTATCCGCCGCGTTCTGTCACGCCCTTGCTGGTGACAAACACTGATTCGGATACCATTCATGGGTATCTGAGCTCGCCTGAATCTTACGTTGGAAATAGCATAGATGGCAAGAATGTCGATTTGTTGGAAGATTCACTGTCAGTTCCGTCGAGCCCGACGATGGAACGGGCTGATGATGTTGGTTCACCGAAATCGGACCCAGTCATAAGGCCAATTCGTTCGAGAAGCGGGAAGATAGCCTGTAAATTCTGTCGTCGCCGGAAGATTGGCTGTGGACCACCTGTCCCTGGAGGCCCGGCGAACGTTTGCAAGTAGGTCATGGCTTCCCTTCTTCTACACCTTATGCTCCGCAAAACAGTGTTTGTGTCATTGAACAATGATTGTCTTCCATTCTGTTCTCCTTTCCATCTTCTGAAAGCGCATGCTGATTAATGACTATTTTCGTTTGTAGCCAGTGTCAGAAACGGTCGCTCAAGTGCGAGTTCCGCGGTGAATACCGCAGGGGCAGCCACAAGGTGTCCAAGAAGGACCATTCTCGGAGTGAAATGGTAACTTCCTGAGGTGCGCGCTTGTGTTGTGGTTAGAGAGGTGGATCTAAAAGGTTTCAACAGTGCTTGTATCCTGTTCTTTACATATGATTTCTCGAGCGGTCAACTTTCCTTAGTATTAGTATGTATGACTATGCTGACGGTCGTTGTACCGTTAATTGAATAAAGTGTTGATATAGTACGTCTATCTATTAATGCTTGTTGGCTGTCATGTCCCAGTAGTTAGGGATGGATTCGACATGAAAGGCAGGTGCGTTGACGTTCCATTGGTCCACGATGGAATGTACTGCATCCCGTTCATCAATCACCATGTTTCCATCGGCAGATATGCCATCAGTATACTCGGCGATGTCCTCGATTTCGCCGTCGAAGCTTGTGTCTTTACGCGGGAAGGGAATGGGTGTTTGGAATTTGCTCTTAAGTCGGATATCCTTCAGAATCTATTCGAAGGTTGAGTGGCCGCCTAAGACTCGGAAACGGTAGAGTACCTTCGGTCCATCTTCGGTCACAGTGCTGATGCTGTGAAGATGGAAGAGTATCTTGTACGACTGGTCGCGTAACTTGAGCAAACGTAGGATCACGCCAGCTTCGACGATGGCACCGGGACGAAATAGGGTGGGAGTTACACCAAGTGTACAGTGCCAACTGTGTATAATAAGTTAGTTACTGTTCTCAGCGATATCCTTTGAGAACCTTACTCTCCGTCTACGTCCTTTGTCAATCGCCCAAATTCAACCTTGTTGTCCTTGCACATGACAAACTGCCCGTTTTTGATCCCGTCGGCGAGCACGCCCTTCGGGTCGATACCAACCGGTATCGGAATCACGTCTGCAGGATGTACGCGATGCGGTGCGGATAAAAGGGGTGTTTTAAAGCTCAGGAATGGGACTTGTCCGGCTGAGTTGACGATCACCCGTCTATCGACGTGTTCGGGTACCGCGTCTGCAAGCATGTCGAGAACGTTGTCAATTCCTTTGGCGCTGTCTATAAATGCGCTGTCCGTCTTGTAGCTCGTGAGTTTGATGTACTGGTACAAGTTTCCCATGCTGATAGTTCGTCTGTAGAAGATAAAGATGAGATTAATTGTATATGCACGGTAAGTTTTCGCACCCAGCTATCGGTTTGCGGACGGGAGGAAGCGCTACCTCTGTTAACGTGCCTCGCAGAGTGAAAACCTGCTCGGTATCCGTGCTTTGCCTTTTTACGAAGACGAATTGTTCGTTTGTATCAGTATCAGCGACGAAGTGCTGATGGACGAGATCCGTATTTGCATATGAACGAAGGAGACAGAAGTCTTTTCCCTGACGGCTGTGGGCTTTCTGGATTCCGATACCTGTACGAGTCGTTAGTTTAAATGTTGGTATGGACAAGTCACGTACGGTATCTGAGGTCTTGCTCCAACTTGCGCATATCCTCAGGGAAAGTGCGGAAGGTTTCGAATGACATGATTGTTGTAGACTGAGGGGATTACTGGTTTTGCTGAGTAGTTGTGGAGGTATCACTGTTCACCGACGCGTATTTAAAGGCATTCCATGTTGTGCATCTGTTTTAACACTCAATTCGCGCAGTGGGCTTTCTGGTCAGATTATGGCGTACCGTGAGCAGGAGTCAGGTAAACTACTTTCGCTTGTATGCACATGAGAAGTACATCCACGTTGACCCGTAGTAGGGAACACGTTGAACGAGAGATCCTAATGCTTCACGTCAATTCGATTCAATTCTCGACGCGTTTTGCGGGCTGTACCTTTGTTTGAATGCGACGAGCGGTGCAGCATCGAGTTATTCTTTCACTGGGTTCCGGGGTATGAAGATTATGGGCGGTGCACGAAGTATGTATTGCTAGTTTAGTTTCCACCATCTTCAAGTCCCGTGAGAGTGTCCGTACGCGTAGTACACAGGTACGCGGCCGTGCACGAAGTAAAGGACCCAGGTCGCTGGTTCCCAGATTTACGGTGGCCGACCATTATTTACTCTGTCGCGCACAAGGTAGGCAGGTCTAGAAACTATTTCGGGTATGTCGCCATTGTCTATGCGAGTGTTTTGTCCATTCGGATTGATGGCTGATGAACCTCGAGTTAAAGGTTACTTCGTTAACGGGTAACTCGCAGTGTAGCCGCACGCTCTGTACCTGAATGGGTGAACTCAGCGATATCGTAGATCTGATTTGAATCCTCTAAGTATAAATAACAGTCACCTGCAGTTAATCCAGTCCACAAGTCCTACTCGCTTTTCGGCATCGACCAGCTCTTTTCTGCATGAAACGCGGCTCGTCCCCTAGCATTGAAGCTCAACAACGACGTCGAAGTCTTCGTAAAAAAGTTGGCGATAATAGCGGCAATATTTCCGAGTCGAAGACGCTTTCCAGTGACTCTGAGTGAGTTGATCTACAGGGAAGAGCTCTCAGTACTGACTGCAATCAGAACCGACCCTGTATTTAACATCATGACCCAACTCCGCACTGTTGATCCGAACACTGCCACCCATGGTTCTGTTCAAACCACTCAAGGTGCCCCCCAAGATGGCGTGCCCGTCCATTCTGCAATCACATCGACCGACCCAACGGCCAATCCCCATGGTAGTGGCGCAACCACCCAGCCTCAAGGTGGCGTGACTGGCGGTGGGAACATTTCCCAAGGCGGCCCCATCTCTAACGTTGGAGGCCACCAAGGCGGTGCGACTGGAGACACCCAGCCAGGACAGGCTGCCGATCCCAAAGGTGATGCTACGGAACCCACTATGTAAGTCTGCTTTGATTTTTCGTCGTGGTTGTGTATTTGTCTTATTGTTCATGACCTTAGCCCCCCGCATGTCGTGGAACGCATTGCTACGCTCAACGCTCTACGCAAGCTTCACCGCGTCCGATCTGTCAAGTTAATTGGTGCTGTGGACATCGATCCTGTGGATACCGCAAACATAGTTACCATGTTTCAGAATAATCCTAAATCTCTGGAGTGCGTACCCTCTATTTTGATATCATCCGATCTCATCCTCTTGCTCAGGCGGATTTTGAAGGCAGCGTTTCTTCCCTCACACGATACACTATCCAACCTCGCCTTCGCTGACCCGCAGAACTACACGCATGTAGTTCAAACTCAATCCAACAAGATCCTCAAAGGCTCTACACGTTATGCGCATAGCTTCTTTATTATTGGAATATGCTCTTACTCCGAGTTGGTGTCTGCTGGCCCAAACTCTCGTTGTCGCCAGATTTCTGTGATCCCGCTGAAAGGCTTCTGGGATAGAGCGGCCGCTGTCCTCCACTCCATTTTCGACCTTCCGGGCAACGATATTCGCTTCACCACCTTTTCCGATGGGGTCAACTTCTCTACGGTGCGCGCGAGTGCTACTACAGCGACCGCCGCCACCCCTCGTGAGTTGCACTTCGGATTTTGATGTTCCATTATCTAATCGTCATGTATAGAGAGATATGCTACCAGGCGGGCCGTGAACGGCAAGTATCACGGAGATGGTAAGCGTCGAATTGTTTGATTCGATCTTCGCTGACTATCTCTGTTGAGTAGCTACGCGCCCGTGGGACGAGGATGGTACGACATATCTTATGTTTTCTGTCGTTTTTTATTCATTTCCCATGTCAGTCCCGGTCTTCGATGGACGCTCGAACTTCAAGTATAAGCAATACCACAAGCTCCCTGTTATCGACCATGAGCTCGAAGAAGGCGCCGTTGTCTTCGTCATCTTCACCGCCAATCTCTGGGGGGAGCCCTTGGACAAAAAGCCGTCCCTCAACGTGCAAGTTGTCATTAAGCTGCATGATGCTGCCAAGCGCAAAGACTCGCGCATGCCCTCCGAGCCATTGCCTGCATATCTCGCAAGGCTCCAGGACTTCGGCTTGTCTGGCGGACCTCTTCCCGAGGTCGCCAACGAGTTCTCCGACGACGAGGAAGATACTGGTATTTGAAGGGGTGATGGCATTCTCATCGTTTTCTTCCAACACTCAAAGGAGTGAATTTTTTTGTAGACAATGTGTAGCCCTCAACGAGGCTGTTATTTCGTAGATGTAGCTCAGTCCTCAACGAGACTGCTTTCCTCTCGTAAACAAGGTGCAGCCCTCAACGAGGCTGTATCCAATACATTTCTTGTGATGGTGTATAGTTTGCAGAGGGAATTAAGTTGAGCAAAATTTACAGCATTCTGTATCACTTCGACGCGTCCACTGTGAAGTATGGGCCTCTTAGGCATGATCCGCTATGAGTGTCGCTTGTACGCTGGTTGTCTGTAATAAGGAGTTGGGACATACTCAGATTGCTGTAAGAAACATGCTGTACGGTTTCGTTGTAGTTCATTCATACACAATGATAACATTATTGGACACTGGGAACTGCAAGGCATATAGCTACATAGCGAGTATACGGATACTACTTTTGATACAAGGCCAATGCAGCAAGAAAATCATTTGCAAGATCTGATTGTGGTTCTGCACCGATGGATAGAACAACACGCGAAGCTATGTCTGGGCCGAGAAGACATGCTACAATTGTCTATGAAATACACGTTGACGTGAACGAAGGGAATCGCGTACCTGTAGATAGAAGCATTAAATCGAGTCCATCATGGATGCCAATATCATTCAACGGGCGTTCCAGACCGGGCAATCTCATGACCTCCAGCAACTCGTGAACCTGGTGAGTGACGCCGTTCTGGTTCAAGACGGGCGGAGCGGGAGCGTAATTACTGAGCGTGCCATCGCTTTCAACTGTCCTCTTTAGGATGATGACAAGGATTTTGGGCATGTTCTACGTACCCATTGTACGGTTGCGGTAGTGTCGCTCCACGAGGCGCCGTTGGGATTGTATATAGGATCCGATGTGTTTACGGGCAGCGGTGAATTCGTTAACAGTAGGCATATCCTTGTGTGATGTGGACTGAGCATAGCGGCTGAGACTGTGGGAGTCGGCTGTTGCCGTAGGGGAACGTGGACGTCTAGACCAATCGAATGCACTCTACTAACTTGACCGATCTCCATCAGTTGCCACAATGGAAACATCTGTCGTAGATGGATCTGAATTCGACAAGGCGCGTGAAAATATGCGGTCGTACCTTCAAGCGCAACGAGCCGTCTTGGATCAATACCACTGCGATCACAAAATCAGTAAGTTTCGGATCAGTTCATCCGTACACGATAGTGACAAGTGCAGTTGAGAATGCGTATAGCTTTTCTCCAGCACCAACGACGTTGAACGAAAATGGAGTCAATAGCGAGATTCATCTCTGGCTGGATGTCATGGGGCTGCTCAAGTTAGAACCAGCATTTGGAGCTATTGGCGTCTATGATGATCTTAATTTGAGCCTGTTATCTACAGGTAGGTGTTGCTCTAACACGCACATAATGATCTTTAATGGCTGTAGCATGTTTGATTGGGTCAGACATAGCCGCGCGTGTCGCACTATCCGTGGGTGTCAACCCAGATTCGGACCTTGGAGAGGGATTGCTGGCTGCGTTATCCTTTGCCAGCCACTAGCCCATTGCTTTTTGTATGTACTCTCAACGTATAAGGATTTGAAAAAAATTAGACATCGATGACTGAGAAGTTATAACTACAGGAAGTTTGGATACTGCTCGGGCGGGAAGCCGAAAGTCTCGCTGCACCTGTCCAGCATGCGCGACTCGTCGCATTCTGGGATCCGGAACCAGTTCCGCCTCAACAGCCCGAGTTCTCTTTCTAGCTCCTCGCCTTCGGGGTCGATCGACTTGTCGCGAAACAGCAGACTCCTATGTACACAGATCCACCTCGGCTTCTGGTACATGTTTGAGCTGAGGAGTGTTCGCTCAAATCCAACGAACCTAAAGAATCCGTCGAGGTACGAGTGAAAGTACAGCATAACAAAGTCACCGATACGAAAGTCGCATGTCAGAGACATCAGCGGAGCGATGAGAGATTGGCATGCCGTGATGACTAGCACCGCTCCTTGAGAAGGGCGGTGCCAATACCAGGTCAGGCCTACCTTCTCCGATGGGAGCCTTGACACGATCATCTTGTATAGCGGGAAGCGGACCGAGTCGTCGATCTCTGGGCTATTTACCGCTACCGAGCCGCCACACTCAACGAAGTTTACCCCTATCCCATCCGATTGTCCGACCGTACGTCGAGGGCAGTCGGCCAGAATGTAGTCGGGGATCGGCGGTTGGTCATCCGCCATCCAGGACGGAGATGGGCTGGTGAAGGAGTGTCGTGTAGTGGGGACTCTATATGAAATGGGGGGCAAACCCGGTACATGGGCGGCGAGGATGATTTCATACGCGGAGGGTGTCTCGTAGAGGAGTTTCGGGAACCTCAGCCTCTTTCGGATTTCTTGCGGCATGATGTCTGCATCGGCAAATGTCTGAGGGGCTCTCGGTAAGCCATAAATTTGAAGCCCAACTGGTGGTGCAGGTATTTCAGTACCGATCCACCCTGCAGTATTCCCATCGTCCTCGCCTTGGACCCCCTTAGGGAGCGCGTCTACACCCAGCATTACGCCATCTCCTGTATTTGTGCATGGTTGTGTTGGAAGGAGGGAAGGCTGTCGTTCGGCATCTAATGAGCCAGCAATCAGTAAGAACTTTGAATGGAGAGCTGCCACGTATTCACCTATCATAGGCTTATTTTCCACAACTTCGAGAATGTTATCCATTTTGAAGCCGACACTTGGATGAGCATAAAGTGAGTTTTGTCCTAGTTTTTAAGAGACTCTAGTTCATTTATTGATAGACGTCAACTCTCACCATGTCATAAATTACACGCCAGCGCGTAGATGCCGTGGCCATAGTGATTGTCGTAAATGTGCTCTAGAGTTGGTCGCTCAAGTTCAATATACTTTACGACATTGGCGGAGTCATCAGATAGAGGGTGATTTACGTTTTCTGATATGCAAGGTCTTCTAAAGGGCTATTCGAGACTCGGTGTCTATCTTTCAGCCATCTCCGCTCATGCTAAACTCAAAGGGGGGTGTGTTTCAGGAATCGCATACTTAGCGGGCACTCACTTTCCTCAATTTGAGCCTAATACATTGGTATTTGCACATGCGGTTGATCTTATTCGTTTCTCCACTGAGCACAATGCTCCCTTCTGAGATTTATGAAGCAGATTCACCCTGTCTTGGATATACATCTTCCAATCGAAGCTACCTCATTTAGCCTTCTTGCGTAGATGGTCTAGTGTTGTGGCACCGTTTTCATTTCACTAGTACATGCTATCCTGAAACCTCATTCTGGGGTACTCTTCTAATAAAAGACTGCGCACTTGATTTCTCTCCTGCATTTTTTTTATCTGCATACACCTTTATAATGCTTTGGTCCTTAACCAGTCTCGCTCATTACTTACCCTTCAAGAAGAGGAGGGGGTTCGACGCATCAGCACGTCTTCCCAGTTCCCCCATGTCTCCTATATCTGTATCCGTATGTCTAATCTGATCCCAGTTTTATGTGGCGTTAACACCGGTGGCGCATAGACAACTGTCTCCGTCGAGAGAGACACTGATAGCACCCATGTTCGGCGTTCGACCTTGTCGGATTCTCCCTTTTCAGCTTGTTCGGGTGCTCCAGCTTTTGGGGGTTTAGGTGGGGGGCCGCCCGCACCAGATTCTCTTCCCTTCGTGCTGGACACCAGCGTTGATCTTGTTGGTACTCTCTATTATCCCTTCCTGACTTCGTCTCACCCCCTCGTAGGAGTATACTCTTATACAGCCCATCGACGAGGCGGAATTACTAGATGCCCAGTTTCGCGGTTGGACAATGCCAACCGTTTTACCCGACAACGAGCATGTTCCTCGGACAAGCGTCGATGAACATACCTTTGTGCAGCTCCCCCGTGTCATGACCGAGGAGTGGGCGGACCGTCTGACTCGCAACTTGCCTACCTCTAGCCGCCGGGACACCTTCGCTCCTGTCCGCTCTTTGCGCAAGCATCCGTTCCCCGATCGCGTGAACGTCCCACCTCCTCTACGACATTCTCCGCTCCAGCGCTTGGTGTTTTCGATCAGCCGGGGTGGGTCTCAGGTATCTCTTTCCTCCAAGCGGCCCGCACTTTCTGCTCACAGGGGCAATTCCACGAAGGCTTCTGACCACGGTCAAAAGCGCTTCTCGACTCGTCGCTCGTCCGACGGGTCTGAGGAGTCTATTGGTCTAGTCTTCGGATATTCTCTGGTGTCGCCTTACCCCCGTCTATACGAGAGTAGCACCCGTGTTGATCTCGCCTATATCGCGCACCCCCTCACCAAGTCTACATATCTTGTTCTCGTTGACACTCGCTATCGCATCTCAACCCCTTTCTACGCCCATTGCGGGGACCGGCTCGGGGATTTTGTTATAAAGACTTTTGAGCGAGGGTACAGAGGGTTTTTCGCCTACTCCATCGAGCGCCGCGACCCAAACGGCGTAGCGACCACCTTTTATGACCCGCGGATTCTACTTGTCCCCCGTGCATTGGTGGAGAGGGAGCATAATATTTTGGAGTTTGCCGAAGAAGAGGCCCGCATTATTCGCGAGGAATGGATTATGTTCCCGGAGGGTCAGTATACCGCTCGCATTGATGATGCACTGGAGTTCGGATATGGCGTCTATTAGAACGTTTCCCTCATCGGGCTCTTGTAATATTCTAGCTGTTGGTAGTATGATTGTTTGGTGTATATTACACACTTTCCTGCTGTTCCTTGCCAGTCGACTCCTTCTTCTCGTCCACCCCATGTATATATTTTTCAATCCTGTCAAATGCGGTCAGTCAGTTACGCGACATAAAATGTTGCGTGCTACATACCATACGGGAGGAGGTGCGTCTAATGCGATCAACGCGTCATCCGCCATGCACATAGCGTCGGCGATGTCCCCCGTGTCGTACGCAGCGTGGTGGAAATGAAAATCGGGTTGCATCAGAGAAAAGTCACAGACAAGGCGCCAGGTATTGCGCTCCATAGGAGGCACGTCGTTTCGGCAGTACTTGGCGCCGCTTGAGAGTGGGAGACTCCAGCAAGCGCTGTCACCAACTCGACGCATTTCGTCTCGTCTGTCTATGACGAAATCGGAGTCGCCTATATCGACCGGCGCGAAACCTCGACGCTCGTATTTCTCTATTGCCGTGTCAACGTGATCGTTGTTGTAAGGACCTCGGCGGATTATATTGACGTTTTCGACAAGAGTAGCCCGAGCGTAAAGACAGTATGAATGTGTAGCTGTGATGAGATTCATGACAACGGCTAGATCATATTGTATTAGCCATCGGTGAACAAATCGAAAGAACACAGAATGCGTACTGGAGTGGAAAGAGAGTATAGCATCCATGATGTTGCGTTGAGGTATAATGATTTGGATAACGCGTTTTCGGTCGCTCCATAAATGAATGACCCGTACAATGTTACTGGGCGAATACTGGTCCGTGCGGAGAACTAAGGTGCGGCCTGTCGGGGCGTCTGCAAACGGTTTCCACTTTCTAACGACATCCGGCTGCTGGATTGAGTGTAGGATACTCTCTTTGACGACGTGATACCCGTATCGTGCCAGGAACGATATAATGTCTTCGACATCACCCATATGACGACTCGAGCCGACGTAGAGGTCGAGGTCGGATTCGAGGTATTGAATGCGGTATAGAAAAGCGATGGCTTGAGATCCGGAGATAACCATGCCCGTGCGATACATGAGTTCTACAAACTCATCTACACCTCGGCGCGAGTGCAGAAACGGCATGAGAATTTTGTAGTGTGAGTAGGCGAGGCTCATGAAATGGCCTGTAATCGCGAATGCATACGTGCAGGTAAGGGCAAACGATATGAGGTCGATTGGATCAAGTTCCCGCAGCAGTCGATATATCCCTTTTTTGTCAAATACCTATGGCAAGCGATTAACTTTTACTTGCCAAAAGTAGTCTCCATGGACAACATATCCATGGACACTCTTTTGTCAAAATTTCGAACATTGGCGTTTGACTGTAATTTGACATTTTTAGATTTTCTGTAATTGACACAAATTTGTCAAATATTATGATACTGTAGCATTTCAACTGTTAATTCCTATATTGTGTTAGTTATGGAGCTTCGCAAAATAGTGCATATTGAGTCACCATCAATTTTTTCAAGTACAGATTGCTCAAAATGGAAATTTTTCTACCCATCTAGCGGCAGGGCATGCAAATCAAGTACTTTCTGTCTTTATGCTGGATCACAAAGCTATATCTTTTTCAGGGTCTAGAGTCACAGTAAAAGACTGCAAAGTTACAGTTGAAACGCTCCAGTATGCTTACTGGTTCAATTGTTAATTTGTATACAGTACTATTATGATTATAGGTTCAGTCACAGGTTACAGCTGAAAAAAAAACAGCTTGCATCAAGAATTTGCTTTTGATTAATCTGATTCTTTTGATGGTAACAGCTCGAAATTTTGTCAGGATCAGCTTTGGGATCAGCTCAAATGCAGAATGTGGCACCTGGTGATACAGTCTTCTGCCACATCTATATTACAGTGCTTCTAAGCTAGACACATCAAAATGTATCCAACCATGCTGTGAATTTTAGGCTGATCTTCCTCATCCCAACATCATTCGTAGTACGAGGACTACCTAAAGACTTGATTTTGTGATGCCAGGATGCGGCGACTCGGGCCGAGATCCGACTCATTGAATGTCAGTATCACGTGGCCGCCGTTGGCCTCTGCATTGTCCTCAGTCACTAGTTTGGCGTAGGCGTGTATCAATTCACTTTCACTTTCCGACACTGCTCCTCCATGCTGCTCCTGTCTCTGAGAGTGCGGCAGAGGACGATGATTACACCAGACAGCAACATGATGACGACGACGACGCGGGCAGCGATAGACAACAGTCAGGGCGAGTGCGACGGCGGACCACGAGAAGAGGAGCAGCGTGCGGAGACTTCGAACTTTGTTGTCCATGGCTCGAAAGGGCAGGAAAGGGTAAAATGAGGAATCGCCGCCATTGCCAGCGCCGTGGTCGTCTTATGGTCTACAATGAGGATAACGGTATCGTCAAGGCCTTCCGCAACTTGCCTGGTGTTGAGATTGTCAACGTCAGGCGGTTGAACCTCCTCCAGCTTGCACCTGGTGGACACCTTGGCCGTTTCGTTATCTGGACAGAGGGTGCTTTCAGTCTCCTTGATGAAGTTTTCGGAACCTTCGACAAGGCTTCAACGCACAAAAAGGACTACATGTATGTTACAATGTACATGTTACTTTTCCTCCTTAACGCGTTCTTAGCCTCCCCACCGCCAAGATCTCCAACTCCGACGTGACGCATCTTATCAACAGCGATGAGATTCAGTCTATCGTCCGTCCCGCCGGCCAGAAGACCCAAAAGCGCCCATGGACGCAGAAGAAGAACCCTCTGCGCAACAAGGCCGTCTTGTTCCGCCTCAACCCTTACGCAAAGACCCTTCGGCGATAGGAACACCGTTAGTGTACCCGACTTTTAACTTGTATCGAAGCTAATATTCTCTTCATAATCAAGCAGGAGCGTCTAAAGCAGAAAGGTGCCAAAAGACGAAAGGCACGGCTGCTGGCGACGCTTTCCTGGCTTCCTTGGCCGCACCTTGAATGAACGAGTGCTTTCTGTATGGTGTTTATGTCAGTTGTGTATGGTACCTATTTTTACTTCTCTGTGTTGAAGGGAGCTCAATACGAATCTCATACCACGGTTTCTTTCCTGCCACTACACGCACTGATCACTGTAATAGGCATTGAACACACTGTACGTCTTTCCTGGTATTCTAATTGTTCTTTCATGCAGGTTATGCGAGTGTCTTGGTCTTTTCGGCCCAACCTTGGCGTTGATCCACGATCATCTGAAGACTGGCCGGCCACTAGATTGCGTCTACACGGCCTTACTTAAATTTCCCCTCTTCCTTACGACCATTGCGCTTATGAGTCGGAAGCCCGCGCGTCGCAAAAGCAGGGCTGTTTATGACAAAACTTACTACTACCGGTTCGTGGCGTGCCTCAGTTCACTCGTGCTTCATGCTGATTTACTGAGCATTGATAGGCATAAGGCTGAAATTCTGGAGAAGAAGAGGAGAAAATATCACGAGTCAACCAGCAAGACCAGCACTGAAACCGGGTTTTCAGAAAGTATTGGGGTCACGTTCGAAGACGAGTTTCAGCAGAACTCTGACGGTCAGCATGGAGGACATCCACCGCGATGTATTCAGAGGTGAGTACATCTCCTGGGCAGCGATGTGCTGAGTCCAGGATGCCCTTTGAAAGCGCGGCCGACGATGATGCAAGCCCGACCGACGACGGCGTCTTGGACCTTCATCCGCGGGACCTTTCAAGGTACGTTTGTCCCCCCGTTTTTGTGACTTCCGTCTAAATTAATACTTAGTGACGCCGCTCCTGCTTCGTCGTGCGTTCTTCGTGCTCTTTTTTAGTGAACAACTGTGGATCTTAAGTCTTCTTCGCAGTTCCCCGGTAAAGGTTCCCTGCACCGTGAAAGCGCCCGTCGACGAACTTGCTCAGGTGCTAAAGGCTTTGAGACGATTGGAGAGCTGGCTGGACGAAGAAATGAAAGGTACATCGTTTCGGAATTATGGGGAGTCACTGTACTCCTTGATGAGAGAAGATGACTACTGTGCGGACGAGGTGATCCGCGACGCCACGTCACGCGTTAAGCTTCTGGAGAAAGTCGCGTCCTCTTTGTGCGGGAGAATAGAGGACCTGGCGGGAACGGAATCCGCGACGTGGAAGGGAAGCACGGAGAAGCTTGCACGTTTCAGGAAGGCAGTGTCTGTTGCTGAGGACCTCGATAGTCGGGCTGTCGAGGACCCGTTCTGTTTTATCATACCTGGTGCTCACGACAAAGGAGAGCTACTTTACCAATCAATGTAGATCTTGATTTGTCCAGTTTTCCTGGTTCTTTGTTTCACTATGCATGTGTACTTACAAAATCTACATCATCGAGACATGTATGGTCTAGCGGTCATACCTGTTTGTTGTAACGCTTTACATAAAGTTTTTGGAGGTCGACAGTTCCATTCCTACCTCTGCCTCCAACTTCAAGTTCGATACTACTACTACTACTCCTTCCTGCAGCATGTACGGTCTAGTGGCTGTACATATTGCATCCAAGAAATTGATCCAAGATAATTTTTTAGGGGCGGCTGTTCGATTCCTGCCTCCAGTGCGTTAACCAGAACTTTTTAGAGTCTGCTGTTCCATTCCTCTGTTTTCCATCAACTGATAAGATTCCTGCAAGTTTTCACTACCGCGCTTTATTGCAGTGAATCCCGCAGTATTCTTCGGAAGCATGAATGATGGCCTGCGGAACGCGTCGGGCACGTGCCCGGCGGTGTGCCTTATGTCAAGTCTTGCGTTCGCTTTAGATCTGGTCTGACCATCATCTTAGCTTGTCGCCAATGTTGGCCTTGCAGAAATCGTCTAGGATTTCATGAGCGTTGCGCCTACCGTCAGTGGGAAATCAAGGGAGGGGCAGGCCCGGGTGGAGGGGGGTTGAGGCGGAGCGGCGTTGGACGAAACAAAGTTTTTCCTTTCTTTTTGATTTGGTGTTGGCTGACGCGGGCTAGGATTCCATTCGTCGATTATATCTGGCTTCGATGCAATTAGAGTCGTCGCTAATCATGCCTAATATGGACCGTCGCCCACTTGCTTTAATCCGTCTTATAAACCGACTGTTTCTCATCGTTTTTGTGTCTTTTGCCCGTCATGTCCAGGATAGCGGACTTGTCAAGCCTCCCAGATGAGATTCTTTCCCAAATTTTCGATCTGGCGTGGCCGGATCACGATTCCGTGTTGTTTACGGGAAGCGTTATTTCCCGTAAAGTGAGGCAGCTTGTCCTTCCACGATGTTTCTCGCGGGTACGCTGTGGCGTCGTTTCCATTGCAAGCCGCTCTATGCGTACCTGGCTAGACCGACTACGTTCTGCCCCATCTGTAGGCTCCTGCATGACCAGTGTCGATGTTACTGGCCCTCTTTCCGAACCAATTTACCGTCTCGCGCGCCTCATTCAGCATTGCGACCGCAAAATACAACTGGATTCATTGACTCTAGCTCAGCTAGAATTAACGCCCATGGTCTTGGACCATGTTTCCGGCGACATCTTTGGTCGGGTTTGTTCCCTCCATCTGAAACATGTGTCTTTCAGCATCCATTCCTTCCGAGCAATGATGCGCGCGCGCGCGGTGTCTCACTCGTCTCGAGATCGACAAGCATTGCTACCATGCGTGGTCGGATGTCGACTACTATCCTATGTATGACGCGTTCACAGGTCCCGCTGAAAGCGATTCTTGCCGGCTCGACACCATTGTTACAAGTGTGGACGACCCCATGTTCCATCAGGAACTTTTGGCCATCCTCGCGCAAATGCAACGCGCTCTGGCTTGGGCCATACGACATGCGCGATTCAATCTTGGTGCATGTTCTACCAACGATCTGAAGGAGTTCTTGCGCGCCGCCGGGTCTTCTTTAGAGATTTTACATCTGACTGTCGATAAAGCTGGTCGGTTTTTGTCAATGTTCTATAATTGTTTGCTAATTGGCGCACAGATGGTTCGGCACACGTCTTATCGGAGCTACGGCACTGTGGTCGCTTGGTCGATTTGAACATCGGCTTCGATCAGGATGACTTGCTGGAGGTGGTTACGGCGTTGGAGTCGATCCCATGCCGTCTCCATTCCTTACAGATTCGGGTGGTCGTCCATGACCACCGTGACGCCGGTGGATGGGCGGAATTGGGAGGCCTGATACGTCGTCGAGGCTGGTCACCAATTCTGGACCACATTTCTCTCACAATATCTTCGTCTGAAGACGTCGCGTATTGGAGCACCCAGAGGCCGGTCGTGCGGCCGCTATTGAACATCGACATTCATTTCGAGTTTCCCGACAGGGCGTGGATGTCGTCCTATCCCGACGTCCTCCGTGAATGCACGGAGGATGATGTTCGTAATGCCTCCAGTGGCCTGGAGCGTGATGCGAGCGCGATATCCGTATGTTCTTTTATGATAATATAATCCGGCTTTCATCCATACCCGTGTTTTAGATTGCCAAGAAACGTGGGGTCGTATACCCTACTGTCGGCATGAATCCCGTCGTAGCATACATTGCTATCCCTGGGCTTACTGCCGGTACCGAGCGGGATGTGGCGTTCGCTGAAGTGGACGTGTATCTCGGCGATTCCGACAATGACTTCGTCCACCGTCGACTGCATCGTGTACCGTTCGGCGATTCTGACACCGAGGTCCTTTATCTCGCCATCTGTCCAGCGCAGAGAAACTTTTCTTCTCGGAACCTCAAAAACGACATGGTGACATCCTTTCTGCGGACGGCAGTCGATAGATGGCCTGTTGCTTGGCTTGGCAACGTCGTCGTGTTGGCAGCTCGGGACGGCGTTTTCTTTGATTTAAGCGAAGGTGACTTTCCGCGTGTCGACCTTTCTGTAAAACGGTGGGCACTTCCCTTTTTATTTTCCCATATTCTTTCACTGACAAAGCATAGTTTTGTTTCGTCGTACAGGAAGCAGTTCAAGAATGGTGAGTTCGACGGGTGGTGAGTTTGAGGGTGATGCGACGGATGATCAGTTTTCGTGGTACGCGGCGGATAGTGAGTTTGAGGGAGATGATTAGATTTACGTGTACATTGTTATGGTACTGTAATTTCCCATGAGGATTCACCGGCGACAGTTGATGTACACCCGCGCCACCCGTCCCAATATGTCCGTAGGGACAATAAGACATCCGGTGGCGCAGTTGAGCGTGATGAAAACGAGTAAGCTACATTTTAGTGCAAGATCATATACAAGTACAACGACGAGTATCTAAAACATATAGTCAACCAAAGATATTTCGTCAGCAACAAAATAGGGATTTGCCCGAGGGCATCTATCATTCAACCGTGCGACGACTGTAGTGCATTTCAAGAACACTGATGACAGGGAAATGGCATTACCACATACAAATGCACTGTTCCTTGGAACGCAGGGTAACGGAACGCCTGTTCGATAGGTGTAAGTGATACGGGAGTGGCCTGTCGATGGATTCCATGCCGCGAATTAGTGATCATTAGCCTCACAGATGGAGGATTTATGATGGCAATGTTAGGTAATGTTGAGACGCAAGAGAAGAGGTTGCCGTGTATTTCCACATCGTCAAGTATCGGCATAGACGGGAAAAACAATTCGGGCGACCTGGAAAGTCCGATAGCTACGTGGTGTGTCAGTAGAACATAGTAATAGAAGGGACCGACGTACACCATCGAATTTTCAGCACTTGTAAGGAAAGGCGACACTCCTGTAATATATCACCCAACAGGGATATCTGGAACGTCAGGAGAGAGATCTTAAGGACAGTGACTTTGGTGCAGGAAAGTCGAAAGGGAAATGCTCTTCCCGAGGGCATGATGGCACCCAGCAGGTTGGGATCTACTTTGGAAGGACAAGCATGGGTAGCACATCCGGCCAATTGTAACGCCACGGATCGTCTGTGGCAAGGAACGCCACATCCTCAATATCGGTCGTCATATTCAACTCTAGACGTTTAATTGACGGGAGGCTTTGAACGTGCCATCTTTTTGTCTCCTGGATACCAATCGTAGTAAACCCGAGAAAGGAACGCCAAGAGCGAACTCCGTACGCGCTGTTGATATCGGGGAATGCCTGCGTCGATATGTAAGACCAGTTAAGTAGCGCAGAATTAGGTCATACCAAATGGCCACCTTCCAAACTTTGCAAATCCAAATCGCGCAGTTGTGTGTCGGGCGCTAGTAGAGCGTACACGGAGGCAGCACCAACAAATACACATCGATGTACGGAAAGATATTGCAGTGTGGGCGGCAAGAGGCAGTGTACCGTGATTGACATGGGGCGAGATTTGGATGCCAGAGGTCCGTGAAGATCGACATGCGTCAGGGAGTCGAGTAATCCAATGAAGTGGAAAGGACCACCACATATTCCATAGAAAGAGCGAAAGACCACCCGAGAAATGACTGCGCATAGGTCCTCTCTGAGGATGAATGAGGTCAGGGCGTGTTCGAAGGATTCCTCGTAGCGCATTATGCTGTAGTATTCGTCGGTTGAACAGTTGACATGAAGTTTGGGCGACGACACCAGCAATGCCAAATGAGACCGGCGTGTAGCAACACTGCGCCACCAACGGTTGACCAACCGCATGCTGAGGATATCCTCAGTCGACAGCCAGTCCAGGAAGAGGTCGCATATCTCCATCGGACAGACTAGCATACAGCATTTTTTCGAAGTACCGGGCGATGACACTGCCCTGATTGGGGCTGCATGAATTGGACGGGAAGATGGTACCGACCACTCCGCCAATCTGTGCAGAAGGAGCTCGTATCTGGCATCGTCCCAGGATAGACGTTCAAGAGTTTCGCGTGTATTATTTCTAGGGAATATACCTGTGTGAAGAAAGAGAAAATAAGAAAGACTGCGTGGCGTCGGTAAAGGAGGCAAAGACAACAACATACCGACGTATCGTGCGATGTAATCTAAGTCTTCGGGTGTTAAACCACAGTCGTCTGCTGTAAGGTCCATGAATGCGAATAACGGGAATTGCGAAAAGATGAAGCGGGTTAAAGGCATCCAGTTTATAAAAATGCCGCGGAATACAAAGTGGCGTGAATCGTCCGCTAAACAAGCTCGTCGGCATATTGAAAATTAGGTTGTTTCCGTGTGATCAAATGATAGGAAAGGTAGCAGACACAACCTCCTTCTGTAAGGAGAAGCTGCTTCTTTGCTTCTCCGGCAGCATCCGCTCTTCGAACCGCGTTGCCGACACGCTGAACTTTGAGATTTTTCGCTCGAAGGAACTTTCTCGAGACTGTGTTCGCAGTCTTTGACTTCGTGGGTCGCACGACCATGTCCAATGCAAGCGAGGGAAAAAAGCTACTAGAGGTTGTCCTGTTTGATTATGATAATCTCACCACAGAAGGTAATATATATGGCTGCTCATCATCACGCAGCGTATGTGTGAAATCAGTAGACATCTCAAGAGAAAAGGCGTACATGGAGGCGCGTCGCTCTAACCTCACGAAATATGCGAGGCCGCCATCTTCAGGTTCCGGGTATCGACAAAGGTGAGGAGGAAGGCGATGATCGGGCAGAATGGTCAAAGGAGAAATTGTACGCGCTTCCAGCGGACTGGAGGGGCTTTCAGAAAATATATGAGATTGTAAATTGGGCTAACGCACCCCCGAATCACTGCTCGACGAATCTGCTAACCGAGAAGGCCGTTCCGCGCGATGGTGTTGAGCGTGTTCTCGACGCGCCTCCGCTTTGGCTTCTCGACGCTCTAGGACAGGGCGCCCAGGCTTTCTCTTAAAGACCATGACAGGCAGGTACACTATCATTGGTGTGAGAGAAGACGGTTGGAACGGGGGTTATAATCGAGCGCGTACCGTTTAGATAGTGGATGGTGGGTAAGGTTTACTATAGGGATCGTAAACTCGATCGAAAGAGGCTGTTTACCAAAAGTGAAGCGGCCGAAAGTATAAGGCTCTTATCAGCTCGGAATCGCATGAGAGTTTTTTTTTTTTTTTGAAGTCGTGTCCCTTAGGCCCTAGAATACATCTATGTGGTCGAATGGGCGCTGCCAAAGACAGAGAACTGAGGCCGACAACATTACATCCAAAGAGCACAGCCACCGAAGACGCGTTCTGATCGTCCGAGATCTTTTTGACGCACCAGTAACCAGAAGAACGACCATCTTCGAGGAGAATACTTTCAATAGGGATGTATCTTAATACAGAGCGACGAATCTGCTGACCGAGAAGCCGTTCCTAACGATGATGTTGAACGTGTTCTCGACGCGCCTCTGCCTTGGCTTCTCGACGCTCCTGGACAGTCTTGTAGAGGCGCGGGCACCCAAGCTTTCTCTTGAAGACCATGACAAGCAGGTCCACTATCATCGCTGTAAGAGAGAAGACAGTTGGAACGGGAGTTATAAGGGAGAACGTACCTTGTAGATCGTGGATGGTGGGTAAGGTTTACTATAGAGATCGTAAACTCGATCGAAATAGCCTGTTGACCAAAAGTGAAGCGGCCGAAAGTATAAGGATCTCAACAGCTCAGAATCGCATGATTGCTTTTTTAACATCGTGCCTTTTAGACCCTAGAAAACCTCTATGTGGTCGAATGGGCGCTGCGATGGACAGAGAACAGAGCCCGGCAACATTACATTGAGCCTCGCCAAAGAGTACACAGCCACCAAAGATGCATTCTGACCATCCGAGAACTGAGTAACGCGCCAGAAACCAGAGGAACCTCCATATTTGAGGACAATACTTTGAACGGGATTGATTCTTGCGCGACGAAATGATATATTTTCATACAGAAAAGTATACAAACAGAGAAACTTGAGAGGAACAAGGTCCGACCTCACGAGAATCATGTTCGCCGGGCCGGCACGGGAGGACCAAAGCATCACCTCAAGTCAGCCAGATGCGCTGTCATTGGAGCAGATTCTCTAGCGATTCATAGTATTATACTGCCAGGGTATTCTCGTGAGATTGATGCCTTGTGATAATTATAGAGTTGCTCAGATCACGTGTCATGACAATCACGGCCCTTGGCGCCTAGATCGCCGAACGCCATAATTAGGCGCGTCCTTGGCTTCTCTCTCTCGGACTACGACCATCTGACTCTCTTTCGCTGGTATGAACGACCCATACTGGAACCCCGACTCTCTCTCGTGGTCATCGGCATACCAACAACCACATCACCTGCCCAGCTTGGTCCAGCGACAACATGGTACGCGTTGGGGGAGTTGTCCGCGTCATTTATAAAATTTCATCAGGCCTCGGATGCAAAATGGGTCAGATAGACTATGTCTACCCATTGTATTGGAGACGATGAACATGGAACAGGCCTATGCGATCGCTCACGTTTTGAACGGTTTCCTTGCGACCCACTCCGTCGGTCAGCCCCAGCCCAACACTTATCAACATGCGTTGGCTATTATCGATGCTTTTCGCGCTGTGGGTATCATGGAGTGGCTGAAGGAAGTCCTCAGAGGGGTAACCCGTTTTTACACCGTCGACAAGGGTCATTTCATTGGCATTTACATACACGAGTTAGTTTTCGCGGACATGCCCAGCTACCTACTTACCCGCACTTTTATTCAGGGAGCATGCACGTTTCAGCCTCGCCTGGTCTGTTCATCGAGCTTCGGAAGGCCAGTTTTTGCGCCGTTGCATTGTGTACGAGGGCATTGATTCCGCCCTTCGCGCGCTCTTCTCTCACGAGGAAGTTATTATACTGGCGTCCGGATCCCTTGGGAGCCACGTATGGGCACTGCTGAGAGGCACGTTCCCACTCGTCTCACCCTTGCAGAGGCGGCCCCGCCGCCTGATGCCTGTGGGACCCCTCCAGTCTTCCCACTGCCATCACTTACTCCCTTGTCGTCGTCATCTCAAATTTGCGTCGCACCGGCCAAGAGTCATCCATGTTACTCGCTACCTGCACCCCGCATTAAGTACTCTAGTTCACCGTCACCTGCCGGGGTCGCGTCGAACGCCTCAAGCACATCTGCTGCTTCGCGGGGGAGAAAAGAGGCTCGCCGCTTCGAAAGACTCCTGCCAAAGACTTTATGGTGTGGCATCTTTATGCTTACCATTCCTTGATCGCGTCAGACATACTTGAGGCGCTTAGCGGAGTCCATAGCTACTCCGCCTTTATCGCCAATCTTGAACGGTGCAACGTGGACCTTTGTCTCACGAGTGAACAGATGAGCTACATCTGGCATCTGTCCCGCTTCACGAGTGGGACATAAGCTAAGATGTTCTTTGGTTCGTACTGCTGTAGTTAATCGTATTCCCTACACGAGAAAAGGATAAAAATTGACTTGAAGTGATTTTCGTTATCAAGATTGAATGTGACGTATTCCGCGACGGCAATCAATAACGTGGTTTTGACGTGTTGATGTCGCGTGCGGCGTTAGGGCTTCACCTACACCTGGTGGGATAAGATTTGGACAATATGCGACATCTTCGTCCGGTAGGTACAATTACAAGCCTTCGAATGCATCAAACCAACTGAAAATACTGACCTACGTCAAATTAACTTTGATCTTCCGCATATAGGCCACGTGGCGAAGCATATAAGCGTCCAAGTGGCGGCTATGCCAGTCATCCTTCTTTCCCTTGGACCATCTTTTTCACGCAAACGAAACATGCCATCCTGGATTAACGCTGCGCCTTGGTGCCCCACGTCAATCGTGGTACTGGGACGAGTCGTCCCCAAAGGTATCCACATTGGTCCCAAAAACACCTGGTGAAGCCCACATCACCGCTTGCCTTAGTCGTGGTGACTCATTTCTGCTAGGGTATGGATCAAAAATGGTTCAGACCAACCTTGTCTACCCTTGCTACTGGAAACGCCTAACACCGAAGCCGCGAATGCGATCCACTATGTGGTAAACTCGTTCTTAGAACGCGACCCTGTCGGCGGCAGGGAAGACCTCCCCAATACGGACCATAGTCGAGGCATTATGAATGGTCTGCAGACCGAGGGAATCCTCTCGTGGCTTGACGATGTCTTCCGAGACGTTGAACATTTCTTCGTCGTTTGCAGGGGTGCCATGATAGGCATCTTTATCCACGAGTAAGAATTTCTTCGGCGAAAGTTCAACTGGCCTTGCTAATGATCACTATAGAGAACACGCGAGAGCGTCTCTTGCGGACTCCAAACTCGAATGGAGACAGTTCTCCGTACATGTTTCGATCGAGAATGCATTGAGGTGTCTGTTGTCGCGGGGACACATATCCATCGGGCAGACTATACCCTGGGATCCCCGTCTAACTCAGAATACCCGCCACCGGCCTACGCCACTGTCGCCCAATGACGCTTTTCCTAGACTCAATTTTTCCCAATATCAAGTACCCCCATTCAACGATGCGTACAGATCCCCCACGCCCCACCCCATGTTTTTTCGCAAACAGCCGGCCCAACTCCGACCTCGCTGCAAGGCTATGGCCAAGGCTCTCTCTCCGGCCTCTCATCGCCCTCAACTCCCAGTCGCAGGAGTAGACCATACACCTATCTGCCGAGCCCATCGAAGGCGACTGCAAGTCATGGCTCACGCGGCTTGGCTCGCGCGGGCAACTATACTCAAAGTCCATCGAAAGTGACCCCGAGTCATGGCTCACAGGCCAGCACCATCAGCTTGGCTCGCGCGGGCAAAGCGCCAGCAGGTCTTTCTCTCTCCCCGCAATCCTCGTCGGCCGTCACTCGTGGCGAGGGAGGTTTTGATTTGATCGCCCAACATTTTCGACTTTACTATGAGGACGACGCAGACAAGCTGATGGAGGCGCTCTTCGGAGTCAAGCGGTTCTCTGCCTTCCTGGCCAACATCGAGCACCAGAAGCTTGATCGGCATATTGCCGTCGAAGAGCTGCATCACATCTGGAGCCTTTCAGGCATTGTGTGGGGCCGGACCGACGATGATGACGATGAGTACTTAATTGTTCCCGCTCACACTTAGACCATCGTCGTCAATGTTGTCACGTTGTGGATGTCCTTGGTGGTACGTCTTCGCCAGAGTGGCCATTTTGTTGGAATATGGGCGTTGCTGGTGCGCCAAAATATTTGTGGAGATATCACACCATCTCATCGAACTTCATCGCTTGCTTCTTGCATTTCTCGATCTGTACTCTTATCTGTCATATTTATCCGCTCTTCTTGGACTGTAGTGTTCAGATTACCCGTTTTCTTGGACACTTCTCCTATCGTTGTATACTCTGTTGTGATCCCTTGCCCGCTGTCGCGCTATGCTTGTTGTGTATGTTACATGTGCTATGTGTATTTAAGTCCTGCCCCGAACAAAGTCTACATCTTGACACTCGGACTGTGCAAAAGTTGAATACGAGTGAGGCTTCCATTTATAAAATGATCACTTCGCCGCGACGCGACGCGGACACGGTCAGTGCGCCAATGTCATCGCCTTGCCGATCCGTGCTTTAAGCGATAGTATCTCAAGTTTATTCGACCTCTGATTGTGCTTATGTACATGCGATGCGGACATTAGAGAGTGGCGCATTCTCGAAGGCGGCGGCGTGACGGACATCAGGCTGTGGCGTAGCCGTGTTTTGGACATGTAGAACGTGTCGGAGATGAAGCGGCTGTAGCCAAGCCGGACCAAATACAGACTTCCATTTGCGTTACCTCCGTCCCTTCCATCCGCAATCCTCATCCGCGATGTTGTCCGACCTGTAGTTTTACTCTGTCATGAGCCAGAGCGCGACGGTGTTTTCTCTAGATGGAGCGTCGGCGTCCACTTAACCTATATCTGCTTGGGCCGCAGAACGGCAATTTGCGCGTATCTGCGATGTATGGCTCGGCAAGTGCCTCTTCATTGCGAGTTATTCAACTTATTCACGACATTCTAGCACAATGTTTGCTAGGTTGGCCGGACTTAAAAAGCTCACGCCAGCTTCCACCTCTTTCTGTTAGTCCTAGTCACTTCTTCTCGGTTCGCAAACATGGTGCTCCCCACTATGATGTTTTCTAAGACCGTACGAGTTGGGTACGACGTGGACGGTGTTTTGGCGCTTCGCAGCGGCGAACACGCCAACTGCAAGATAGTCATCAAAGAAGTGCTCCAGCGCGGAAATTTTGACTGTACTGCAGAGCTCCCAGAGGTGATACACGTACGTTCCATTGTGCGGCAGCCTGCTTCGTAGCTGACGAGATTCCAGCAGTGTGAGGTCTCAAAGGTATCGTGCATCGCGCGTTCCTGTTTTTTTTTAATGAAACGCGGCGTACTTAGTACACTTCAGCACTTCAATACAGAGCAAGTACGATTTTTACGCGTTGTTGCGTGCCCGTGGGGCGAGTTTTTCTTGGCTGCTGTCGCGGCGGATAATTATGAGGAACTCGACCAATTCTTCGAGTCTGCCATGGACGAATTCGACAGACGGCATCCGTTGAAGTCTACCTCTGAGATACGTGTGCGTCGTAGAGAGTAAGTGCTCTTTTGTATTCCTTCTCGTATCTTAATCGACTTATGATGTATGTCAGAAGGCCGAGGTGTTCTGTCACCACGAGCTGGAGCTGCGTGTGTATGAGGTTCGGCGTATCTGATCCTCCACCTATGCGACCTTCAGAGGTTGTAGTACCACCGGCGATGATTTCTCCGCCTCTCCACATGCCAATTCTCGTGTCTTTCTCTCCTACACTAGCAGATGCCCTGTATTCGTCGACACCACCACCCATCCTCGTGTCTTCGTCGCAGCCGGCCGCCGCATCCTCTGCGCCTCCGGCCGCCACCTCATTTGCCCAATTCGCGAGTGATGGGTACCACTGGTCAACTCTGATGTAGAGCTCGGCGAACGACTCTTTGGGATGAGCGTCGACGAGTACATGGACGCGTCCATGCTAGGGCATGGACACGACATGTTGAACGATGGGGTGGATGCCGTCATGGAAACTGATCCCAGTATTTGACCTATGATCTATCTTGTCGGAGTCCGCTAGCACTCCCGCGACGATATCGACCCCACACCAAATAGGTCATGGCGGTCGAAAGCAGAAGGACGAGATCGCACCACGTGTCTATCCGAAGACCTCATTCTGCCAGGTGCCGTACCTTACACCCTGCAGAACAACAAGCATGGCGGTAGACACGGTTTCTTTTGCGGTTTTTGAAGTTTTTATACTTATAGCTTAGCATACTTGTTTAATACAATGCTCGAATATGAGATAGTTTCGTACAGCAATCGAATGGCCGATCCATAAAGCCAAGAAGATATCATTAACTTCAAGCGGACACAAAAATACAAACCTGGCACCTGCAACTCAAGTCTCAAGCAGTATAACACGATGTTGTAGCAAAACCACCCCAAATTTCGCTCTACAGCCCACCGCGAGGGTCGAACTCGCAGCCTTCAGATGGAATTCTGATGTTCTATCCGAGTGAGCTAGGCAGGCTGCAGGCCGCTACGTTGTGTGGCGCAAAGACATCCCAATCAGCGCATATCAAAAACTGTCCAATCTCACGCTCACTATTGGTTTAGCGGTCTGAGATGATTTTGTGAGAGATTGTTGCCCTTCTTGGCTTTATGGATCGGCCATTCGATTGCTGTACGAAACTATCTCGAAACCGTGTCTACCGCCATGCTTGTTGTTCTGCAGGGTGTAAGGTACGGCACCTGGCAAAGAAAGTAAGGGCCTATAACGGATTCGATCTAGCGACTCCGATCAAAAAATGAAATATCATTAACTTCAAGCGGACACAAAAATACAAACCTGGCACCTGCAACTCAAGTCTCAAGCAGTATAACACGATGTTGTAGCAAAACCACCCCAAATTTCGTTCTACAGCCCACCGCGAGGGTCGAACTCGCAGCCTTCAGATGGAATTCTGATGTTCCATCCGAGTGAGCTAGGCAGGCTGCAGGCCGCTACGTTGTGTGGCGCAAAGACATCCCAATCAGCGCATATCAAAACTGTCCAATCTCACGCTCACTATTGGTTTAGCGGTCTGAGATGATTTTGTGAGAGATTGTTGCCCTTCTTGGCTTTATGGATCGGCCATTCGATTGCTGTACGAAACTATCTCGAAACCGTGTCTACCGCCATGCTTGTTGTTCTGCAGGGTGTAAGGTACGGCACCTGGCAAAGAAAGTGAGCCAAGGGCCTATAACGGATTCGATCTAGCGACTCCGATCAAAAAATGAAATACCATTAACTTCAAGCGGACACAAAAATACAAACCTGGCACCTGCAACTCAAGTCCCAAGCAGTATAACACGATGTTGTAGCAAAAATCTCGCTAAGCTCATTATCATAGCCCACCGCGAGAGTCGAACTCATTATCGCAGCCTTCAGATGGATTCTGATGCTCTATCCGATTGAGCTAGGCGGGCTGCGGGCTGCTGCGTTGTGTGGCGCAAAGACATCCCAATCAGTGCATTAAAAGCCATCGAAAAACTGTCCAATCACAGTCTCACGCTCACTCTTGGCTTAGCGGTCTGAGATGATTTTAGAAGGTCAAAATCAATGTCACGTTTATGGCATGGCTGCTTCGCTCAGATGGTAGAACACTGGAGACTTTGAAATAACCTCCAGCAAGCGGGTTCGAATCTCGCCGTGGCTGCATCTCCACTCAAAACTCATCTTTTTGCCAGTCGTTTTTGAGTGGCCGCAACCGTCGCAACGTTAAATCAATTGAGCGGTACGAGAAACGGGGGAAGAAATGTTCATTGTTTACTACGTATGTACGCAAAGTAAAAGGAACCAAAAACCTATCGAGAAGCAAACAATCGTAGGACGTTGAGACATGCTCTATTCAGGAGCGACGCTCCATGAGCATCCTCGGCCCAACCGAGGAAACGAACCATGGCGGCATCCATGATCTCGTCAACTGCGATGAGGCGCGCAAGGTCGGTGTAAAATGTGTCGGCGAGACCGCCATAGTTCACACTGTTCACGACAGAAGGAAACGTGGATTGGAAATGGAAGGGCTTGATCAGTACGATCGCGCCATTGACCTGGACGGGCACTGACGCCACTGGAGACGTTGGGTAAGTCACTATGGACTTCGGGGCAGGAATGGTAGCCGTACCAAAATATGGCGAGTGTCCTAGACGAGGGGTGATGCCCCGAGTAGGAGATCTGCGACCCATCCCGTCAATGCATTCTTCATTCTCCTCCTCCTCCCATAGCTGTGTCTTGTCTTCGACTATAGTCCACTCGATTACCTGGCACATCTCCCGACATGCAAGAATAAGTTGGTCTCCAAGCGCTCGGACTAATTCCAACGTGATGTTCTGCAGGTCTGCCGGTTCGGGCACGGGATCGCGCGGCAGACGATTAAGCAGGAACGCACAGTGGCGATGGACCAAATCGCGGGGGGATAAGGCGCTGGATGGCGCTTGCAGTGATTTGGTAATGAATGTTGGGGGAGCGCATCCTCATACATGTCGACAAGTAACGAGGATGCACTGAGGACGCAATGAAGGAATGAAATATGGTTATGATGAGGATTCTAGGGCTTGAACCATCCTGTTCTTAATCCTAGTTTGATAACGTTCAGCAGGAGCGGCAGACCCCGACGCGCCTACCGGGCTATTTGCGCAAATGGCACGGTGGACGATCTCGCAGAGCGGATTGCGCTTGAGACGCCGCTGATTCGGTGGCGGCTCCCCATGGCTACCGCCCTGAGTATACGAGGGAGTTGCCGACATCATAGAGCAAGACAGGGTGGTTAAAGCGTAGTAGTACTTTGGATGTGGCCATACTTGGCCGCTTTCAAATTTCGAGTAAAGCGAAGAAATTAGAAGTGCGCGTAAGAAGATTATACGAGGGAGTTGCCGACATAATAGAGCAGGACGGGCGGTTAACGCATAGTAGTAGAGACACGCCTCTGAGACCGGGTATTCCCGCCCCGGGTGCCGCTTTCAACTTTAAGTGCAGCGAAGAAATTAGAAGTGCGCGTTATAACAGCATGAAGGCGGAGCGGCGTCGTACCAGGGGCAATCACATTAGTCCCAGTCTGATAACCTTCAGCAGGAGCGGCAGTCCCCGACGCGCCTAACGGGCTATTTGCGCACATGGCACGCTGGATGATGTCGCAGAGCGCTTGAGACGCCGCTGATTCGGTGGCGGCTCCCCATGGCTACCGTCGTGAGTATACGAGGGAGTTGCCGACACAATAGAGCAAGACGGGGCGGTTAACGCAGTAGTAGTAGAGAGACGCCTTTAGATGTGGTCATATTTGGCTGAGACCGGGTATTCCTGCCCCGGATGCCGCTTTCAACTTTAGGTGCAGCGAAGAAATTAGAAGACAGCATGAAGGCGGAGCGGCGTCGTACCAGGGGGCAATCACAACAGTTTGAATATGGTACAAGAAGCCAAGTGAGTAACAAGAAATAAGCATACACAATGTTTTTATTACAACAAGACGAAGTATTCCCTGCACTCAGCCCTCTAGCTTCTTATTGCTCTTATACTCCCGAATGTGGCCGAATAAGTGCATGAGGTCCCAACTGTCCACAGGGAAAAGAAGGGCGCAAGAAAACAATCCGTCTAATCCTGCTCCGAGATCAATGGCTATTACGTTCGCGTCAGTTTCTTCAGTGTCAAAAAGACTGGGGCCGTCGTACTCAGAGCGATGATATCCAAATCATATTCTTCGCGAATGCCCATTTTGTCAAACGCGAGTGCCAGATCGGACCTGCCTATGGATTCTAACCATGTGTGGACGTACGGGTCGAAAGATGAGTCCGCCGTTTGTCCGGTTGGGTATAACGTGGCGGCATCAACATTTGACTGGCCCCAAAGCGCTGTAAAACTAAACAGAGTGGTCAAGACCCATTTGGACACGGCTCACCAGGCCCGGTGTCATCGTTACTATTCAACATGCCATCAGGTTGTGCGGGACTCTCTGTGGCTTCTTTCGAGACTTGGACAGCGGACGACGGAATCAAATCTGCGGAAGCCATAGCTGCTCCACCTGTCAGGCGCAGCGCCCACGTCAAGTTCAAGTACATACCTGAAGTGCCTTCATGCTTATTTTCGGACGGAGCGAATCCCATGTAGCCAGTTGGCCAAGTGATTCTGGGCTGCGTCTCTAACAACGTTGATATTTTCTGGGAGGTCCATTGGTGGTAGCATCTTGACAAACAACGTCGTAAATTATTCGGCAAGTCGGCCATCAATCTTCCGACCTCATCGAATTGCGAGAGTTTAATGGTTCATCGATCGCGCCACAATTTAAATGATCTACAAGCGGATGTTGAGACATTGCTGGGGTGGACACTGGTATAGTAGTGGTCAGGTTGTGTACACGTATTCGACCGTCCACGCCAATTACGCGTCCGAAGAAGATGTGCTTGAGATGAGGGTTATATAACCGGACAACAGCGTCCAACTATGCTTCATCCATGATGTCTCGAGCCCCTGCTTGACCAGCATAATGTCTCCTGAGACGCGAGAGTGTATTCTCCAATACCGTCGGGATATCCTAAGTTTACCGTGAGTCAAACCCATGATCCTTTTCCTATCACTCACCTTCTCTTTTCGCAGGGACGACGCTCCTCGAGATAACCCACACGGTTATGTTAGGTTTTTTACTACCACTGCGTACAGCATTTGGATGCCATTCAATGCCGGGAAGATGGGGTTCATACAGGCCTCGTTCGCTCAGTTTGAGGAGGCTGTTCGTCACCAACGCGTCAAGTCCTGGCTGCGGCGATACTTCGCAACCTGGTTCCGGCAATTCCCAGAGGAGCTTGAAGGACCCCACCACGACGAGGGGGAATTGGCCAGGCAGAAGCGACGTCGCAAAAAGGTACTTCAATGCATTCCCCGGCGCCCTCAACAAAAGTAACGGTGAACTAGTCCATTCTGAAAATCCTGATCAACTTTCTGGTTCGACACTGGCACGAGCACAGACCCGAAGGCAAAGATGGACGGATGGACGTCATGCTGGTGCAACTGGATTGGCTGCATGAATGGGTAGACGACTTCGATTTAGTGTTTCCGCCATAGCTAGTACGGATTTGCAATCAACGATCCCGAATCTTTTTTTGGCGGGCCGTCCTGTTATTGAATGTCGGATCAAAATGGGTTTTCCGTCCACCAGCGCCTGTAGTTATGCTTTAAACTGCAAGTGGCGCCGTCGCACCCAGATTCTTCACGGCGTTTACATTCCCTAGTTCCAATCTCCTTCTAGTGTTCTGGTCCCGACCGCGATATAAGTCGTTGATACTGCTCTTTCTGCTTTCAGTCGCCCCGTCACCATGTGTCTCCAATCGCCCGTTACAATTGATAAACCCGTAGACACCATGGACACAGTGGTTCTGCCCAAAAATATTGCCGTTGTCCGCCAGCAGGCCCAGACGGAGATTGCGCTCTTCATTATGAAGCAATCCGCTATCATGTTTCCTGTGCCGAGTTTGTGACAATTGCTTCAGCACAACATTTTTTGACGATGTGTACCAACAGGGCCCTCCACCTCATGCTCCCAACGACCGACTCAAGAGGAACTATCTCCTGGCCCGGGGATCGCTTCATCGATAACTGGCTCGAGTACAACCACTGGACGCAGTGGACTAAGAATTTCGTTGCGATGGGCATTGTGAAGAGACGCGACCTTCAGATCTTTGCCGCCGGTTCGTAACTTTTCTTGTTCCCCTGTTCTTGAACATCGCTCTCAATCGTACATAGCGGTTCACACGCTCGGCGCGCGTTTCACGGACTTGGTCACGTTGGCGTTGCCGCTCGAGATCGACAGTGAAGAATTGGCGGCATTCGCGGCAGGCGCTTGCTGATCTGGTCATTGATTCGGATGATGAGGACTATACCGCCCCATGCTGGGGAAGTTAAGACTATACCACAGATTACAGTAGCAATAAAATTAGGTTGCGTGCCTATTATTTTAAATATTTGCCATGTCAAAAGCTGACGCCGTGATCAATCGGCGCAACATAAAAAGGGCTGATAACGGATTCGATCCAGCGACAGCGATCAAAAGGAAAAGCAACCTCTGTAAGAGATAATGATCACCTCAGACCGGTAAGCCAAGAGGGATCGTAACATCTTGCTGCGACAGTCCCGTGCCGAAAACCTGCGGGCAGTGGCCAGTACACGCGCTGTATTTATGTAGTACCGGAATACAACTTAAGACTTCAAATTCACAATATCTTCAATAACGAAGCTCAGGAGATATTTTACTTGGGAGGCCTCAGTGGCGAGTGCGGCGCATAATGTTTGGTTAAGAATATCTCTAGGCCGTGAGCGGCTGGAGAGACGTCAGAAGATGCTAATACCGGTGCTAAGGCAACGAACCAGCTCCAAGCAGCGAGACTCTGAATCGGTTTATAAGTTTCATGGAGGCAAAGGCAGGAATCCAGTCCGCTTTTTCCGATATATTCCAGCCAGTTCGCAACATTGCTATCAACACCACAACTAAGCATTGGTGGGGGCTGGCTGTATGTTGGGTCTGTGCAGGGCGTTATCGGCACTTCAATAGAAAGGCATCAGAACAGTACATAGTTCGACGGCGTGAAGACGTTGGACATGCCTTCATGACGCCGGTAGTGGTCCTCGATAACGCTGATCTGCGTGTCAATATAGCTAGCGATGATAGCCTGAGCTGTGACGGTGGAATAGTGGATAGCGTGGGTGAGTGGAGCCATTGATGTTGCGAACGCAAGCACTTCAGCAGGCCCCGGTGATTTTAACGCTTGAAGCTCTGATGAATCGGGCAATTTTGAGCCGGTGATTCAACGAACTTGGGACGGAACTCCGCACAGGATGAGGATCCGGGCGATGCCCGACATACTTATAATATCCGCTGCCATAGAACGAAAACTGAAAAACCCATCCACGAACTCTACGGAAAATGTAAATCGAAATCGTCAACCCATTCGTGCAGGACCTCCAGACGGACAAACATTACATCCATACGACCGCTCTTTCCTTCTGGTCGTCCCTCCTTCGACTTCCAGCGCCAAATTAAATTGTTAATGAAAAACTTAAGGATAGTCTATTTAGCGTGTTAGTCGCCGTTGTCAACGTTGAGACAGACTTTGAACCTTCTTCCGGAGGCGCTTCTGCTCGGCTAGTTTTTTTGGGTCGTAGTCCCCTTCGCGTTCCTCAGGGAAGTGAGGAAACCAGAACACCTTGTAATATCGATGCAACCAGTGCTTTGCGCGTTGGTGCGCACCGCTTCCTCAAACTGTGTGAAGGATGCTTGAAGAAAGCTGACTTGTTCGACACTCATGGGCATCCAAAGTAGATAGTAAGCGCTAGGGAAGAATCTGGGGCACCCCTGTGCATTATCATCCCGAGGCGTGTTCTCACTGTTGTTCCCTCAGGAGCTTTCACCACAAGGAAAAGGCGAGAAACTGACGGCAAATGTAAAATGTCGCGGCGATACTTCATCACTGCCTTGCGCTGCTGGGGAGTCATTTGGGACTCCCAAGCGCGCTGTATCATGGTGGTGGAAGCGATAGAAACGGAATTCTGGGATAGACGCCGCGTCGTTATACGCCACTCTGGTAACTTAGACGTAATTGCCCGTGTACGGAGCTTAGTTTTCTTTCATTGCTCCCGCCATGAATACGAGCACCTTCAACAATGAGCGGAGGAATTGATTAGGGCTCTGCACCAGAGTCGATGACCATACCGGTGTGGCTCTGTTACAGGCCCATTCAACCTCACCAGGGAGAGACAATCTAACAGCTGTTAGGAAGATAGTGGCAATTTGAAGCTGCTGAGGTGGTGCAAGAGAAGGACACTGAGCAATGGACCATGGCCACTGCGCCACAGAAGCAAATTTGGCCGAGCCGCCGAAGACATCACGTGCTAATGTCATGTGCCGGTAAAATACCTCTGGTTTTTTTGCCAGTAAATAACTTGGTAAATAACCGGTTTATTACCGGCTCAAAACCGACATGTACCAAAACCTAGGTTTATTCCACAGCTCTGGTTGTTGTAAATCTACAGATCTCTGATCTCGCTGAAGGGTCCTGCCATTTTCGTGCCTAGAGATAGCTGTGCTGAACAGCCTCTGCACGTAGAATGATCGGAGTTTGAATCCGTGAGCCCCTATTTTACGTATGCAACCTGGGAAACGATGGCTGACGCATGCCTTTCCCGCTTGCCTGCATCCCCCCATCTTGAACCATGCCTTTCCTGCTTGCCTGCATCCCCCCATCTTTTAACCACTTTTTTCCTCGCTATTCTTTCCGAATGACTCCGCCCCTGCGGTAATGGCCTCACGCACGCCGACAAAGCCTTGTTGTCGGCCTGCCACGTTTGAACGGCGACTACTACGAGTAGTAGTCGTACCATAGTCGTCTTATTCGATCAGGTCCGTTTCTTGTTTTCTGCTTCTTTCTCTTCCGATCTGCTTGCATTGATCCAAATTTAGCTGCGTAGTTGGCGGGATTGTCTGCATTTGTATGTTACCATTCTACATTTGTATGTTCCAATTCCACTTCTTGCCCACTCGCTTACACTCCACCCAGATACATACAGTAACATTTCATGTCCCATAGCCGCTCTCGCGCCTGCATGCACTAAAATTTTCCAAACCAACGGAAGTGCGGCGTTAACTTGACTCGATTCCGGTGCCCGAAGCCCACCCGACGCGTCATACCCGGAATTAACGGTCCTCGGATACCAGATCTCTATCTCGTTCGAGACGGACGTGCTAAGTATCCTCCTCCAGTCCCTAGTCCATCGTACTAATGCTTCTCGGATACAGGACTATTTGAGATATAATCTCGGATGGACGCCCTCCAGTTTTGCTTGACCTCGCCCACTACGACTTGTATGGCAGCGCCGACTTCGAAATCGACCAACTTGATGCGATGCGAACCCAATTACATTAATCCCGAGCCCAAGATGTACGTATATCCCACCGATGCCCACAGAAATACAACACTAATAGTACACAGAATAAGACTTCTTTGCTTGCCCTTTGCCGCTGTCGTTTCTTCGACTACTCCACTTAAACCTCATCGACAATAATGTCGCCCTCGAACAGGCCCTCGTTGTACCGCGCGGGAACCGCCAGCTGAGGCATTGGTCGTGGATATCCCTTCGCGCAAATCCCGACAGTGCATCACCCAGACGCGCCGGCCATTGAGATCATATCCATGCACGGTACGGTGCGTATGCCCTCTGCAGGGCTCCTAAACCATGACCCACATCACAGGCATCCTACGGAGGCGTTGGCGAATGTGGTGACGGTCGCGCCGTATGCAGGCGACGGTGCATAAGCATGCGCGCTTCATGTGGCGGAGGGCCTTGTGAGATCGCGGCGGCGGAGGGTTCTGTTGTACTGGGAGAACCAACGTTCGTAGACGGTGTGTGTCGCAAACAATCTGGCGGGCATTATAGGCTGACTCGGTTAGTGACAGGGCTCGCGTATGCGACGACCGACGACTTACTTTGGGAGGCTGATGTGGTCTGGATGATGGAGCAATAGAGCCCGAGGGACATGCAATTGGCCCGGTCCCAACATGGAAACTGACTGGGGAGCCATTACCTTTTCCTCCAACAGACCGTCTGTGGACGACTCATCCGGCGCGACACGTCGCTTGGATGGTTTTCGGTAAGTTTAACAAATTGGTTGTTAATTGCGGGTACTAATGGCTTTTGTCGGACGACCAGGAATCCTGCGTATGGCCTGGGAACGCCTGACATTGTTCCTGCGCGCTGTTGGGCGCGAAGTCGTGGTTCTTGATACGGATGATATCCTGCACCCTTGGACATCGGGACCGTGTTGTTTTTCGGCGACTTACAACTACTACGGATTGACAATGGCGCGACGTCGGGAAAGACACCCCTTCGCTTCAAGGATCACGACTTCCTATCCTCGATAATGTCGTCTCACACTACATCCTCTCACCTTCACCATTTCCACCTCCATCCCGTTGTCGCCGCTCCCGCCTCCTCGCAACCACCATCCTTCACCACCATTTCCTACCTTGCCCCCACCTATATGCACTTTGTAGGGCTGCGGTTCTTGCTCTCGCAAGTAGCCGGGGCCTCGCAAATGTGTCGTGCACGTCGCTAACCCCCGCGCAATTGCTCGGGGTCGTCGGCGGGCACGAAATCTAACACCAGCCTCACGGGTACCCATTTCATACCCGCGGGCAAAATCCGTA